>CATIWF010141942.1:0-133710 GCA_949630135.1 Balakata baccata
TTTATAGCATTTGTTCACAATTGTTTTATTCCCAAGATATACCCAATATATACCCAAAATATATTGAATTTTGTAGCCTTTGTTCACATAACTATTTTATATCTAAAGTATCCCCAAAATATACCTAAAGTATGACTAAGACATATCAGGGATTATCTTGTGTTCTGCTAAATACTTTAAGTCGAAAGTATACCCTATATATACAAGAGGTGATGATGTAATTGTAGAAAGTATTTTTCTGTAAAATTGAAAACAATATTGATAAAAGGTAAAGTTATAATTATTTCTTTTTTTTTTTTTTTGTATTTATGAAAAATTTTCCTTTAGTTAATTCTCTATGTCTCTGCTCTTTACTTCGTCTTGTCCATTAATAACAAGAAGAAAAGTATTATGAACGATTAGGAGTGACAACAGGTTAGATTGAGGTCGGATTTCAATTTTTCTATTATCGTCTCTTACAGAAAAATGATATTAATACTCAATCTCGTCTAAACATGGTCGGATATCTTTACTATATTTTTTAATTTAATTATATTTAATAAAAAGCAAAAAATTATAAAAAATTCAATATTTTAATTTTTTTTAATGTTCCATTATTCATACTTAACTAATGAAAATAATAATATTAATCAATCCATAAATTACTAGCAAAGTGAATATCCACCGGAAAAAAAATACCAAACTATTATAACTACTATATCTAAAAATTTAAATTAATTGTGTATATTATTCTTAAAGCTAAAATAATCTAAAAAGATAAAAAGTAATAGTATCTCCACATAGTTGTAATCCTATATACTACTGAAATTGTAGTAATCAAGGTATTTACCATTAGTCTAAGATGATTTCTACAATTATTATATGCATTAATCTAATAATTTCTATCAGCTATCACAAAAATATAACTTATTAAAAAAAAATATAAACACCACTTTGTAATATCTAACAACAATTGATATATTATATATAAGTAATAATATATATATATATATATATTGGACAGAGTACAAGGCAGAATATAGGGCGGGATATAAAAATACCGTCTCCGCCTCACATAATGTCATCTCAAATTTCTCCGTAATTTGTTCGCTTTTCTATCAAAAGTCAAAAAATCAATCATATTCAGATCGATACAAGATGAGAATCCACGATCCAAGTTAAATTATCATACAGATGAATGATCCAAAAACAACAGATTCCTAGAAAGAGAAACAGACAAAAGAAAAGACACTTTTATCTCTCCTATATGTTTCGCATGAAAGAAAAAAGGAAAGAGAAAGATGGAAATAAAAAATAATTAAAAAAATTAAAAAGTGCATTTAATAAAAATGAAATAGAAAAAAATGTAAGTATTTTTTTATTAAAGAAAAAATTTAAAGGTGTAAAATCTCCTTAAGTTTTTTTTTTTTTTTTTTATGTAGTGTGGAATATGCATAGTCTTAAAATCTAACCCATAGAGAAATTATTAAAAATATTAAAAAAATTTAAAATATTAAAAAAATATATATACTTATTTTTTTTTTTTCAAAATTACCTGGAAAACCTAAAAATATTTTTAAAATTTATAGTACACATGTTATACACTTTAGATATACCTAAAATGTGTTCCACATTACTACCATAAAAGGATTAGGTTTCGATAACTAAAATAATTTGGTCTAGAAGATTCTATGGCAGGCGCCACCGGTAGCGCTGGTTTTTCAAGACCTTTGCCGGCACCTTCTGCTCCTAAAATTTTATTGGCTAACCCTGGACTGGTCACCACTAGATCGATGGTAGGTTAATTCGGACGTTCTAAGGACGAAACAGTGACGCACCGGTCCCCGGTACCCGCAATTGGCTCTCTGAATCTCCTCTCTGATTCATGGGAGTTCCATATTGATCGCTTTCTTCCTGTAATATTCGGTCGCTTTAGCTTAAATTTGCTAGAGAGTAATGATATCGGACGTATGAGGCTCAATTTTGACAAAAGTTTGCGATCTTTGTGCAGTTTCTCACTGTGAATACTGATTTTATGGTGGTTGGGGTGATTAGGCCACCTGGGAAGCCATTTCTATTATCTACTATATAAACAAGGTTGCTATCCGCTCTCGATCTTTAGGATGGAATTGAAGTCGGAATTAAAACTTAAAACGTCCATTGGTCGAAATTCCAAATAACAAAATTTTATTTTTATTTTTATATTTTTACCCTGAAGTTTTTTAAAAAAAAATGCAATTGAACCCCTCAACTGAAATTCTATTCCATTGAACACTTGAATCTCTAATTTTTATTCAACAGAGCGCCCAATTTGATAGGATATAACTTAGAGTGAAATGCATATTGTCACGGGACCATTACCCTCTCTCCCAAAAGCTAACTTGCAGGGGTGTGTAGCGCACTCGCTTATATGCCCAGGACCAATCCCGGAGTCAGCCGATATGGAATCCGTTTTGGGGGAGAGGGTAATGGCCCCGTGACAAGTGGTATCAGAGCCTTCCCTGGGCCCACCGGACACGTGTACGTTGCACACCCAATGCGGAGAGAGTAATAGTCGCGTGAGCCATCCGTGACGAGGGCGTCACGGATTGGCTGTGGGAGCTGTCACGGATCCCACATCAGTTGGCCCCGGGGTTAATCCTGGGCATATAAGCGGGTGTACTTCACACCCCTGCAAGCTAGCTTTTGGGGGAGAGGGTAATGGCCCCGGGATTGGTCCTGAGCATATAAGCGGGTGTGCTGCACACCCCTGCAAGCTAGCTTTTGGGGGAGAGGGTAATGGCCCCGTGACAATATGCATGGGTGGCGTGTGAAGCATGAAAGTTGTTGATTCAATTAAACAAAAATTCAATGCAGAATCTCAATAAAATACAGTCCATCCCACCATCAACAAATGGTTTCTCAAAAATGCTCAAGGGCTTCATCGAAATATTAGTGTTTTAAGGGCTCAAACTTAAATAAAAAAAAAAATTGAAGATTTAAAGACTCAACTCAATATAAATTAAATTGAGGAGCTAAATTGCATTTTCTCAAAAAGTTTGTGGGCAAAAGATGCAACTTTTTCCTAAATATTTTAGTGCAAGTACCGGCTATATGGTAATCAGGATTTGTGGGGTTGGAAGTTTTGAAGTTTTAAAAGCATTTCGTATTCAATCCGAACTCGAAACCAGCAATGGTGTTTCATACATGTTAGTAATCCTCATTGAAGAGGATGCATGGTCCAACACGTCTTGAAATGGACCGCAGCAATTGAGAATGAGATGGTAATTCCACAGCGTTGCTAAAAAGATACAATTATATTATATAATTTTCCATTCCGAGGAGGTCAGGTCAGTGGCATATTCAATGACAAAGCCTTACTGCTCCACTTAAATAAAGACCAATTGCCTATCGAACTAACTTTAATGGACAGCATTACTTGCGCTACGGACTCCGGAAAATTTGAGGCCTTCAATTAAATTAAATTATTAGATGTTGACAGCATTCAAAGATCACTACATAATTCAAGGTTAACTTCTTTGATGTTAAGAAAGCTAAATCAAAGGTCCTATTCTACTGATTTGCTTTTGGAAGCTGAACTACCAAAGAAAGCTAACTGAGCAAAATCAGTACTGGTTCTTTTATTTTCATATAGCAACTTCTTACCTTTATGTACTCTTCTGTCCATAATATACCTACAAAATTAACTGATGCTGAGATATCCATATTTGCATCCAATTATAGATAAAGAAAGAGAAATCATTGGTTCCATTTGCATAACAGCAACATTAATCTCAGACATACTACACACATCTTCACTCCCCATCATATTGAGCTTATCAGGTTACATCTTTCCTATAATTCACTCGGTGAAGAAACTCAAAGTACATGATTCAAAAACAAGATAAATGAAAGAATATGTAACAAAACTTCGTTAATCTGCATTGGACTTCTGTCTTCTCCGCGACCTGCTAAATAATTTAGTGGGCGGAGAGGGAGAAAACTCGAATGGTAGAGATGGTACATCAGTTTCTCCTTTCAAAATCCTTACAATCTCTCCAATATCAGGTCTCAATTCTGGCATCTTCTGCAAGCAATTTAGTGCCAAGTTGATACATAGGCTTGCTTGTTCTTTATTGTATTCATCCTTCAATCTCTCATCTACAAGTTCTAAGATGTCCCCAGCTTGAGCTAGCTGCCTACACCAGCTTATCAAATTGGCTTTCTCAAGCTTCATCGGTGAAGCAAGAACGTTCAATGGCCTTCGACCCGACACAATCACGAGGATCAAAACTCCCAAGCTGTATATATCAGCCTTCTCCATCAAGTACCCACAACCCCCATATTCAGGAGCAACATAACACAGAGTGCCTCTCATGCTTGTCGTGCTGCTTAATTCGCGACTAAAAAGATCTCCACTCCACATATCACTTCCTGAAGAACGGTTCTTTTTTCTCCATCCTCTTCTAAAACTAAACTCCCCATTTTGATCAGAGTCGTTTTGGATCTGCTCACCTGCTTTCTTTCGCCTATGGAAATGAAACCGGCGACTAAGATGAAAATGTGGAGTTTTAAAACTTTTCTTCCACTTGGTTTCAAGATTCTTCAGCTTACTATTTTTCTTGGTAATCTCATCCAAATGCTCTTCTTTCCACCACTCTTGCATCTTCCTGTTTTTTCTCCTACGGTTCTTCTTGCCTCTTGATTCTTTCCTGTCAATCCCAAAATCCGGTAAATGGGATTCACTAGCATCTTCTACTTTATCTAATGGGGCTGAACTATGCAATTCAGTTCTCTCAGGAGTACTTTTCTTTTCCTCATCCCAATCAGGATTTGTTGAAGGACAAATCTGGCTTCCTATCCATTCCATAACATAATCTTTGCTACATAATTCACCACTTCCATCCTGTCTCCACCACCAATCTTTTCCCCATTGTTTGGTACCGCTAGAATCATCAACAGAAGAACTAGTAAAGTTCAACTCTTTACTATGACCAATACTACAATGCTCATCATCATAAGGCACAAACTTACAATTCCAATCATCCCCATTAACATCCAAACCAGAAACCTCCTTCCCCTTCCCATTCCCAACTAGCTTAACATCAGTTTCACTCACAATGTTAGCATTATAGTTCAAAGAATTCAAGTTCAAAGCTCTAACATTATAACATGTTCTGCTATTTTTAGACGAAGAAGAAGCTTGTAAAGCAAGAGCAAAATCTACCTCACGACAGCTATCCACAGGAGTACCAATTGCTGGAATCTCTGATGTCAAATTTCCAGAAAGTTCTTGACTTTTCCATAAATCTTGACTCTTGCCCAAATCTTGGCTGAACAAATCAACCCCAAACTCACCCTCCACCTTAATTCTTGATAACCCAAAATCTGAAATCTTGGCTCTAAGATCAAAATCAAGCAGAACATTACTAGGCTTGATATCGCCATGAATCACTGGTGGATCACAGCCAATGTGCAAATATTCGAGAGCTTTAGCAACATCAAGAATGATACTGAACCTTCTATCCCAACTCAAACTCAAATGCCCATCACCAAATAGCAATTCTTGCAAACTTTTATTAGGCATATACTCATAGATAAGCAAACGCTTATCCTTTTCAACACAATATCCCAATAAAGTAACTAAGAAAGGCGATCTCAACCCACCAAGAATCTGCAACTCATTTTGGAATTCTCTTTCTGACTGTAAAGAAAGAGCATCAAGCCTCTTGATAGCATACAACTTGCCGTCCCTAGCAATGCCTCTAAATACAGTACCAGACCCACCTTTACCTATAATATTCCCATCTTCAAAATCATTGGCGGCAATCTTTAGCTCTTTGTATGAAAAACTTTGGAGCTTAAGAGAAGTTGCGGAATCAAAAGGGAGAGTTCTGGAGCGATTTACAGGAGAGTACCAAAAATGGTAAAGAAAGTACAGAATTGCAAAGATAATCACAACAGAGGAAGAGATTGTAAGAGTCAGGAACAAGATTCTAGTTTTAGTGATGAAACTAGGTCTAGGATGATTAAAAGTTGGAGATAAGAGTCTTGAAGGCATGATTTAGTTGATTAAGTTTCTGGGTATCTGGGTTCTTTCTGGTTTGGACACAGAAAATAAGTTGATCTTATTGTTTCCGTTAAGGTTAGAAGGTTCATTCATGTCTTACTCACAGCTCAGCGTGCTATATCTGTATCCAATGTTGAAGCTTTGATTGCTTCACAGTTGGATAATTGATAATGTTGTTTAGGACACTTAAGTAGTTATAATTGACATTTGTTATTATAAAAATGATGGGTTTTTTGAAACAGTAGTTCTGTGATTAGGAAATGAAGATTGGAGATAGTGGGAGTGGAGGGTCCCAACGTGCTTCTTGACTATTGGTTTTTCTTTTTAATTAATTTATTTTTGACAAAAAAGAAAGAAGAAAATGGAGGGAGCATAGATTACTGTGATGAGATAGTAATTCTATCTAAAATTCTTTTTTAACAGAAAATGGTTTACACGCGCCATTTGAGGTGCGTTGGGACACGTGTTGTTGTTTGGACGTTTCTATACCAAGATCAAGATGTGGAGTTTGGTCTCGTTGACAGGCCCATGTACTTAACACAAACAAAGGTACACCAATGTGGTATTCATTATTCTATAATCATTTAATTTAGGAAAAAAAAATTATTTTAATCTAATAGGAATTATAAATTGTATAATTAAATATTTTAATTATTAATTAACTGAAATTATTTCAATTAATTATTATCCCTGGATGTCATTATGTATGTATGTGCGTGTAAGGCAGAGAAGGAAATGGAAAGACAACTCTCCCACTATCTTGGAATTGTAAAATTGAAGTGAAGGACATGTGGCGCTTTTAACTCAAGAGGAAAAAGAAAATGGGGAAACACCAAATCCTCTCTCTTAGAGTTTGGATCAACTAATTACCCATGTTTCATGACTACATTTATTACTCTCTCTCCCCAGTCCCTCCGTTTCATTCTAATTATATTTTAAATAAACATTTATGTACCCAAAAAAATAGGATTCGTTCGATTCTAACTAATTTTTTAAATTAACATTTCCTCCCTTCTATTCTAACTGTTATTTTAGAAAAAATTTAAAATTTTATTTATATACCACTGTTATATAATCAAACAAATTAAAATTTTGTTTTCAATATTGCCAAGTATAATTTCAAAGTTATTTATTATATATTTTGATGATACTTTCTCATTCTTTATTTTTTCCAATAATTTTGAATTTTTTAATTTGAGAGTAATTTAATTTTAGTCACTCATTTTCTTCTAAATTTAAGACTAAATAATGACTTTTTAGTCCTAAAAAAAATTACCTAAAAGGACAGTTAATATAGAATTGATGGAGTTCTTACGTTGTCCTTTTCTTATTTTTGGAAAATTAAATTTTAATTGAAGTAATTAGAACATCTCTAATTGACTCTTTAATTTCACTGTATATTTTAATTGTAATTAATATATTTCAACTTTTTATGCATATTTTTTTTAAATGTGTATTTTTTTAAAATACTTTTCTTTTTGCTCATAATAAAAATTATTTATTTTTTTTGTAAATATTAATTTATATGAAATAAAGTAAAATAAATAATAAAATATAAAGAGTTCATTGGACTTAGTGAAAAAAATTTACACTATTTATATTTAAAAATGCTATAAGATATTCTTTATTTTATTAAATAAGAGTGTCTCTAGTGAACAATTTATTTGGATTATGCTCTTTATTTTAAATAGTTATTTCATAAAAAAATTTTATGATTGACTTTATATCTTTAAAATTTAGAGAATATAGTTAGTTTGACAATCTATATTTAGAAAACAAAATTTTACTCTATACTTCAATTGTAATTGATGCATTTCAATTTTCTATGCATATTCTTTTTTTTATTGAAGTATTTTTTAAAAATACTTTTCTCTTTATTCATAATATATTTACTCTTTTATTTTGATAAATATTTATTTGTATGAAATAAAGTAAAATGAAGACTAAAATATTTATTCTCTATATTTAAAAATATTCTAAAATACTTTTTATTCTATTAAAGATGTTCTTTGAAATAAAAAGTATTGTTGGATTACTTTAGTATTTTTAAAATATAGTCATTTTATATCTATAATTATGTCTATTAAATAGCATTATTAATTTTCATAAGAAAAAAATCTTAAATGATAATTAGAATATTTTTTATAAAATAATTAAGGCCATAGATACAAAATTTAATAAAGAAAAAGTATAAATCATTAACCCAGTTCAAATTCTTAAAGTGTTAATAATAATTTTGTTTATTCTATATTTCATATAATTTTTATATGATTCACATTTTTTTCATAAATTATTAACTATTCTTATTTTGGAGTCTGAATTTAAAAAATTGAGTTAGTTTTTTTTTTTTTTTTTTCTGTAAAGACATGTGAGAATAATCCTTCACAAAATTAAAGCTGATTTGGATTTTTAATATATATATATATATATATATATATTAAAATGCAATTTCTTTAGAACTTCTCAAAGCATATGTGGCATTGCACTTTAAAAATAATTATATAGGGTCATTTTTAGTCATGAATCATAAAGTTTATATTGTCTATTAGTAAAGTTCCAAATTTAAATTATAATTTTATTAATCATCTTAATGTTAGTTAATAATGAGATTTTGAGGTGATGGATGATCAATTATTAGCAAATGTGGGCTGTGATCATATGCATTGTATGTACAATCACGGATCCTATATCCTCATCCAGTCGTAGTATTATCCGTTTGTCGTTTACTTGAGTTTCTTCTTTATAACTGTGGCGTGGGCCCTCTCATAATTTACGCCAATGAGTATTGCCCTTTTTTTAAATATATATATATATATAAATCTATTAAATTTATTATTAATCACATTTTTATATAATTTTTTAATTATTTTATTAATCATATATTAAATATTAAATTCGTCATTAATTCTTATTTATGTATTTTGTACGTAATTATTAGATATTAAATTCATTATTAATCATCATATTTCATATATTTATTTTATTTTTTTATTATTCATAGATATTAAATTCATCATTAATTTTTATTTATCTGTCTTGTTTATAATTATTAAATATTGAATTCCTAGTTAATTATAATTTTTTATATAATTTTTAAAAAAATTAATGATAGTATTTACATTTTATGACGAAACCTTATGTGTAAATGGATTTTTTTTATTGTGATATGTAATCATTATTTTTTAAGTGCTTCTATGGTACATCCAGTATAAATTACACTGAGTACTTTATGACTATTAGATTATCAACTTTTAATCTCGACCATTCATTATCAACGGATGAGATTAAAAGTTTATAATGTAATGGTTTTAAGGCACCCGGTGTAAATTACACTAGATGTACCATAAAATTACTCTTATTTTTTTAACTTTATGTTCCTAACATTTTTCATTTAATTATTTTTTAATATTATTTATCTAATATAAAATATAGTTATCTATTCATAATAAAAATTGACTTCTAATTAACACAGAATTAATACTATTATCTAATAAATTAAATTATTAAATGATAAAATTTATTCAATTAACTAATACAATTAGATTGACTTTCTGGTAAATTTGTATGTCTCTTTTATTTTCGCTTTTATATTTACTAGTTTTTCATTAATATGTCTTGTACATTATTATTAAATATTGAACTCATCACTAATTATTATTTGATTTTCATATATTTTTTTATTAATTTGTTTCATTTTATTATAATATTTTATTAATAGAAAGTATAAAAGTACATATATCTCTCTACTAATTAATTGATTCATCATAAATAAATAAATAATAATAATAATAGTAATTATAATCTTATCTAGTAAATTAATTTTAGTTACTTTTAATTATCATATAATTAAATTATATTTAATTTAAATATTAATTGTTGGTAATTACATTTGATTCTTATATCATACTATATGTAATGAATTATTAACATTATTTTCTAATAAATTAAATTATTAAATGACACAATTAACTCAATTACTTAATACAATTAGATTGGTTACTAATTTATCTATTATTAAGAGTTATATACAAAATAGAGGTAGTAAGTATTTTACGGTCATTTTGCATATCCTCCATGTTCACGTGATTTTTAATAATTGAACTCATCATTATTAAAATAAATAATCATAATAATAATCTTATCTAGCAAATTAATTTTAGCTATTTTGAATTATCATATAATTAAATCATATTTAATTTGAATTCTTATAATTATTAATTATATTTGATTATCATATTTTACATAAAAGTAAATTATATTATACTATGCACGTAAATTTTAAAATCTTAACTCATTATATATATGATTAAAATAAATTAATTATTAAACTATATAAAACATATTAAAAAGTTATAGTTTTCCAAATAATTTATAAGAATTGTACTCAATATTTTAAAATTTATATTACATATTACGTGCATGTTTATAATTTAATTTAGACTTGCCATTTTTTTAAATTTAAAATAGAAAAAATTACATTATTTATTCTTTTTAAATTTTATTATAAAAAAATACTGTCCTTAGTAAAATAAAGACAAAAATTTGTGGACATGAAAATTTCATTAACTATGTAATAATAATTTTAGTTATTTATTATTTATATATAAAACTTAGTTACATAGTTATAATAGAATTAAACTTCTAATTAATGTATCATTAATATTATTTAATAATAAATTAAATTATTAAATAATAAAATTAATACAATTAATTAATACAATCAGTTTGGTTTTCTGATAAATTTGTTTATCCCCTTATTATTAAATATGAAACTCGTCATTAATCACTATTTGATTTTTATATAATAATAATTTTATTTGACAAATTAATTTTAGTTACTTTTAATTATTATGTAATTAAGTTACATTTAATTTAAAATATTAATGATTGTTAATTATATTCAATTCTTATATATATCATACTATTTATAAAGAACACATCAAATTATTTGGCTTATTAATTATTTCTCACATTATGTGGTTATTAATTATTTACTATATACAGTCCTTTAAAAAAAATTATTTACTATATATAAATTATCTTGTCATTTATTTTATTGTGCTTCCTAATATTTTTTTTTTATTGAGATAGTATTTTTGAGTGAAATATATATTTAATTTTAGTAACGATGTTACTTATCTCATAATAGTTTTTTTTGTTTGATAAAATCAATAATAAATAAAATGTGAATAATCATTTATTTAATATAAAAAAATAACATTTTTTCTTTTTAATATTAATTATCTATTATATATATATATAATATAATTACTTAATCCTAATAGAATTAGACTTCTAATTTATTAATTATTAACATTATTTATTAATAAAATAAATTACTAAATAACAAAATTAACCAAATTAATTAATACAATCAATTTGGCTTTTTGGTAAATTTGTCTATCTCCTCCCTATTCCCACTTTTATATATAGTATGATATGATGATAATATGATATTATGATCAACTAATTTTAAGTTGCTAATTTTATTCGATTATGTTTAAATAATCCATTTTAAATTAATTAATTACTTATAATAACTAACATCAAATTGATGGTATTTAAAAATTCAATCGAATAAATTTTTTGTTAGTTATTTATTTTCTTTATTTTATATATAAAATATAATTATTTTGTTCTAATAGAATTGAACTTCTAATTAATGAATTATTAATATTATTCACTAATAAATTATATTATTAAATGACAAAATGAACCTAAATAACTAACACAATATATAAAATATAGTTATTTATCTCTAATAGAATTGAACTTCTAATTAACAAATTATTAATAATATTCATTAATAAATTAAATTATTAAATGACAAAATTAATCCAAATAACTAATACAATTAAATTGATTTTTCGGTAATTTTTTCTGTCCATATTCTCACTTTTATATATAGTATGATTATATCAACTAAAATATCTATAAATTCAGTTCTGTAACATATTGGCAACCATAATTTGATTTAGTATTTATATTGAATCGAATATATTTTTTCTGTTTAAATCGTTCATAAAAAAAATACCGCAATTAGTCGATATAAAATAAAACATCATAATAAGACACCAGAAAACCAATTACATCAATAAGACGTCACAATTATAAAAAACAAAACAAATAAATAAACATAAATAAACATGGAATAATAATTTATTTTAGAAATAAATTGATTAAAAAAAGTATAAAGAGATAATTTCAAACCAACAATAGGTAAAAATCACTACTCTTTACTTAACGTAGATGGCTAGAAAAAAATCAAGTAAAAAATTGAGAGAAAAAAAACTAAAATTTTAAAAGAGAGATTTGAGGCTAAGAATTTCTTTTTTGTTTTTTTTTCATTGGCAGTGAGTATTGCCTTAAGAAACAAATAAATATTCATCTGATATATTTTGGGTTTTTGGTGAGAAAAAAAAAAAAGTATTTTATAGAATTTTACTAATATGCCCTGAAATTTTTCTTTTTGTTTTTAATATATAAATTTGAATTTTCACCTTACACCTAACCTGGAACGAAGAGCATATTTAAAATTAAAAAAAAATTATTTCAGAATGTATTAGCTAAATTACACAAAATTAATAATTTTTTTTAATCAAAAGCCTAATTTTTTTTTCATTTCACTATTTTCCCTACTAACAACCTACAAAATTTAAGTTTAATGTTAAAATATGAGGTATGACTAAAACTATAGTATTAGCCAATTATAGCCAAATCTTTAGAAGTAATTATAGCTGATATATTGGGCACATTTATTTAGTTAAAATAATGACAATAGCGATATAAAAAATTTGGGAATTTTTAGGATCAGAGAGAATGAAATTGGAATTATTGATTATGATATCTTTTTTTTTTTATTAATGATATCTTATAACTTAATTATTATGAATTTGGTCATGAAATATCTCTTCTTTTTTTTTTTTTAAGCTGTTTGCCTCATTTGGCTGCCCTTTTGTTCCATCTCCATCCATTTTCTAATTATGCTCTATCTTTAAACTTCTTCGGTTGGTGAAGAGTCCTCTTTCCACATCTATTATTATTATTATTGTCTAATCAAAATAAAAAAAATTAATAAAAGAAAAGGTAGTTTGGAAATTTGTTCTCATAATCAAATGTGATATTTGCTTCTAATAGAAAAATAAATGAAAAAAAATTGTAAATATGTAGTTAATCAATGTGAGAAAGAATTCAAAATATGGGTAATTTCCTTTTAATTATAAGAAAATTAAAAAAAAAAATTCCTTTTTGCTGTTAACACCTTTTTATGTGAATGCTTCTCCTTTTTTATAATATCTGTTAACACCTTTTTGCTGTTTAGCAGAAAAATCCAATCGTATATATAATTTTAAATTTATACAAATAAATCCAAGCCCTGTTCGGTGCAATACCGTATCATATCACCCATATTTTTTTAAAGGGTGAATTATACTGCTCCAACTATGTAAATAATAATAATTTAATAATTTAAAAATTATTTGTAATATAAAAATATTTTGATTATATAAATTATAATAGCTCAATATTTCAAAAATATCTCAATTTTTATTTTGTAACTTAAATAGTATTTTGTCTTTAGCTATTATGACTAGTTTGACATTACGTTTTGAAAAAACGCTTTTTGGAAATTTTTTTTTGTATTTTTAATTTGTTTTGAGTTTTAAAAAACATTTTTTTTTATAGAAACAAATAAATATATGCTTTTTTTTAGAACCAGATTTTGAAAAAAAAAAACTATTTATAAACAATTAAAAAAATTAGTCAACTAAATTAAAAAATTTAAAATATGCTTTTGAGATATTCAAGAGCATTTCCAAACATCTTATTAGTCTCTCTAATGGAGATATGACATGAAATATTCAGATAAATTTTAATAAAAATAAAATTAGTTGTAATATCTAGTAAGAAAAATTAAAATTTATTTGATATAGATATTATACCTAATTTTATTTTTATTAAAATTTATCTGATATTGATATTTTATGTCACATTCATATTAGAAATACTAATAGTTAAAAGACGTAATTAATATTTAGTTAATTATAAACAATTATGAAAATAAAACAATTTATAAACCATTAAAAAAATTAGTCAAATAAATTAAAAAATTCAAAATCTTTCTTAAGATACTCAAGAGCAATTCCAAACACTTCATTAGTCTTTCTAACCGAAGTATGATATGAAATATTCAGATAAATTTTAATAAAAACAAAATTAGTTGTAATACCAAGTAAAAAAAATTGAAATTTATCTGATATGAATATTATAGCTAATTTTATTTTTATTAAAATTTATCTGATATTAATATTTTATATCATATTTATATTAGAAATACTAATAGTTAAAAACAAAATTAATATTTAATTATAAAATAAAAATAAAAATATTTTTATATTACGAATAATTTTTAAAATATTAGATTGTTACTCTTTACATTTGGTGTGCTGATTTGTTACGAATAGATCCTTTTCTAAATTTAATGATTTTAGACACACATGTTGTCCTTTTCCGCTTGGGCAAAATCAGCAATTAATTTAAGCCCCTTATGTTTTTATCTTTTTTTTTTTAATTTAATTTACGTCTCATTTGTTTCAATTAAGTCCCTTTGTATTTTCCTTTCAATCGATTTAGTGGTATTGATCGAATTGGAAATTTTGAAGTTTGAGTTTGAGTTTTTATAATTTATGAAAAAAAAAAAAAAACATTTAATCATTATGCTACTAGTGCGATTGCGACAATCCGTCATTGTTCAGACGAAAATCAAACATGTTTATTTATTCAATATTGGGTTGTCAAATGCATTTCATTTTTTCTCATTATATATATACATGTAACGAATTAATTAGAAAGGAGAAAGTAAGGTTATGGGTGGAGGGTTGCAATTGTGATAATGGTGTGTCTATATATATATGGCTAACTTCGTTTGTAGTGAACATAAGAAGATGGAAAGTAGTGGGTAGTGTCCAGTGGGTCTGTCCACCAACAAGCAGTTGATATTTCATATCGAGGCTTTGGATTCCTTTTTATTTTTTATTTTTCCTTAAATCCATTGATGTCTTTTGTATGTGTTTTTCTCTTTTTCAACTTCTGGATTTATGAGGAATGCAGTGGCAGAGTGGGGTCTCTAGAGTTATGAAGGTAAATTTATTTTTTTTAGAAGAGATTTCTGAATTAGGAAAATAAATATATTTTTAGAGAGATATATATTAAAAATAATATAACTTTGTATATTATTACATTCATTTTAAAAAAATTAAAGTGAGTCAATTGTCTATTCTTAACTGTATGTGGTTCCGTTATTGAAAAAATATTAAGGAAACTTTTTACTTTTTTACTACTTTTCAAAATTCACTTTCTAATTGGTGAGTAAGATTTGAAAAGAAAGAAATTTTTCAATATAATTTTTTTTAATTTTTCTCTTTTTTACCTATCAATACTAAAAAAGAAAGTGAGAGTATTCATCTTATGCACATATATTGTTGTGCATGCGCTTTGATTATTAATAGGACCCTTCAATCATTACACTAAGGGACAATAACATTGATACCCAAAAATTGAACATTTTTAACTAATAATTGCATTTGACATAATATTTTTTTAAAGCCCTTTTGTCCAATCCGATTATAATTTTTTTTTTTCAAACATGATAGATCATGTAAGAGTGATCTTAGCTATTTATTAATAAATGAATGTCTGAAATTAAATTTTACTAAATAATTTATAATTTTCAATTTTTATGAAATTTAATATAAATAATTTGTTTATGGATGAATGAATCATTATATATATTGAGTAAATTAAACCAGATGAGTGATTAATTCGGACTAGGGTTATAAATGAACTAAGTCGCTCATGAGCTATTTAGATATCGGGTTAAAAAAAAAGCTCATTTGAAATCGTTTGTTAATTTTAATGAGTCGAGCTCGAGCTTAATGTTATTTGTTCGTTAGCTTACGAACATATTTATTTAGTTCATGAAGATATTTATTTAAAAGATCGCAAATATATTCTCTTAAGGCTAATTTATATTTCATCTTGTTATCAAGTTTGAGCTTAAATTCAAGCTTTTCTCGTTATTAAATGTTAATAATTTGAATTCAATTTTTTGTCCTTATTAGTTAATGAGCCGAATTCTAGCTAAGCTTGTTAAATATAATAAACGAGTTATTTATGAGTCGAGCTTGAGCTGCTCGTAGGCTTACTAATTTTGAAACAAATCAAGCTTAAGCTCGAGCCTATGACAGATTTAAACAAACCAAGCCGAACTACTTAGTATTCGACTTGGCTTGATTCGATAATAGCTCTAATCCGAACCAACCGTGACCGTTATTGGTTTTCAAAATTAGCAATAATGAAGACGAAATGATCAACAAAATCATCCTACTTTATTGTTTTATAATGATTATATGGAAAGACTGTATAATACATCTAATTGAAAATTGTTCACTCACAACTTAAATAATGTTTTGTCTAATTAAATATTTCTATAAATGTTACAATTTCAAATTCTATTAAAATAAGGTGAGAAAGAAATTTATCACTATACCTTCCTAATTCAAAAATTAAAAAAAAAAAATCATTAGTAATACAGTTACTAAAAAAAAATTACTTAAAAGAAAAAACACACTTTCTGCTTTAATAGCCATGGATGCTCAACTTTTGGGAGGCTGTTAAATTTTCTTTTTCTATTTTTGTCTCTTTTTTTTTTATGTATTAGGAAAAGGAAAAAAAATTAAAAAGTATGCAGGCATGCATCTAGAAAATTTTGCTTTGATGAATGATGACTCTATAAGCATTTAGTATGCTGACTAAAGGAGCTCACACCTGCAATTGTTAGTTTGATCAGAAAAACCAAAGTTGGTTTCTTTTGTTAAGTTGTGAAACTTGAAAATATTGATTTTTTTTTTTTAATTTTTGGGTTGGATGGAAATTCAAAAATTTGGTATAAAAATGTGAAAAATAAAATAAATGTTACCTTGAAGCGTGATAGAGTCGTATAGAGTTTGGCTATGGTCAGAGCTCTCGCGTAAAACCAGCCTCCAATCGTGTCCAAGAGCCGAAAGTAGGCAAGTCCCCATGCTGTAAAGCAACAAAGAGAAAGAGCCACAAACTGCCCAAAATCCTGTAGCAAAACCTGCTCCCATATTCAGGTAAAATCCCGAGCTTATAATCTCATCTCTGGCTTCTTGTTTATCAACATTTTTTGCTGCTTCCATCTGCGGAGGGATGATCTTCAGCTTCATCTTCTTCTCCAGGGCAACTGTTTTGGAGTGGTTTGCCACAAAGTCCTGCATTCCCTTGGAATGAATTACTCCTGAAGCTCTGAAATTGAGTACTAGTTGGAATTTTTCCCGAAAAGTTATTATCTGACAAGTTCAGGTAACTCAGAATTCAAGTCTCTAAACTCCTCAGGAACCCTGCCTGAGAAATGATTTGCAGATAGATCAAGAGATTCTAATGACTCCATTTGGTTGATTCTGCCTGGAATTACTCCACTCAATTGGTTGTCAGACAAATTTAGCGAAATCAAGGCTCCAGGGCTGCTTATTTTGCCAGGGACTTCTCCACTGAAGTTAATACATGTAAAATCAATGCACTTAACAAGGCTAAGGGAGTTCCTATGCTCCAACTCTATTACTTTCCAAGCAATCTTTACAATTTCCATTGACAATATTGTGTATAATGAAAGAAAATTGGAAGAATAGGCAGGAGATGGAGACAGAGAATTCATCACAGGGAGATTACATATACTCAAATCCAAGTACATGATGAATCATGTCAAGATAGTTCAAATCTGGAAGACGAGAAAGGAACAGAACACTTCGAACATTTTGAAAATAATTGTCGCTAAGATCAAGAGCAACCAATCTCGAAAGTTTTCCGAGATGATCTGAAGTTATCTCCACTGAAATTAGACGAAGACATTCAAATATTTCAAGTTTTTCAATAAGATAATGAATTCGGGGATGGAAGTCCAATTTTCCTCTGAAAACAAATATCATCAAAGCTCTCGAATCGAGTGCTCCTTGGAATTTTGCCTGACAAATAATGGTACTGAGCCATGAAAACGGTTGTAATTAAGACCACCGTAGAAAATTTACCCAATATTGCTGATAATTTCTGCACCTCATCACTGATTTGGTTGGAGGAGAGATTCAAGTAGCCAAGTTTGAGTAGAATATCCCTTCTCATTCAAGTAACCAATACTCCTTCTTTACCGAAAAAACAGCCTTAATTTCATATTTTGTGCACATATTAAAATAAATTAGTTAGTTTAGTTAAATTAATAATTTTTATTTAATATTTTCTAAAAATGTTCTCAATTGATTATTATTTTGAAAATGCAATTCAAATTAATACTCCAGAATACTTTTATAAATGCTAACAAATTTCAAAACTAATTTAAAACAATAGTTAGAAAAAATTGATTTTTTATTAATATAAGTGATAGACATAATAATGATGAAATATATGAATAAAGATAAAATTGTAATTGAGCATAATAACTACAGTTTAAAAAATGAAAATTTCGAACAGAAAAAAATAGAAAGTAAGTTTATCTTTTCCTGATGGAGGGAGGGAGTAATCGATTTCTCATTAAATTATTTTTCTCCTAAGTATAAAACCCAATAATTGAGTAATAAGTTTATTTATTTGAATCAATAGAACATTTCAAGAACTTATTTCTCAAAATTTTCTTTTTAAAAAAAAAAAAATTCATTAGAAGTTTCAGTGCATTATAGAGATGTTAAACTATAGTGAAGTCAAACCATTCTTAAATTCTGAGGATACAAATCAAACAATTCTTGATTGGCTAATTAAATAAAATATTAAAGCTTGGTTAACTCTATGTTAATATCGGTTGAAAATTAATGATTTATTGAAAACAGAAACAGTCCAATAATCTGAAAAGATCATACTAATTAAAAAGTAAAAAATATATTTTGAAGAGGATCTCCATCAAATGCAGTACGACCGTTATAACGGTTTACCTTTCTAATCTTAACAAACCCATTTCTCCGTCTCTTCCCATATCTTCCTTTCATTGCCATATTATATCTCTCTTCTCAAACTCAAATTTTACCTTGAGCCATTGAAGCTGAATTATTACTACTGTAAGTTCGTTAATGTTTTTGCATTATTCATGCTTATTTATTAAATTGTAGCTGTGTTTCAATATCCCCTCTTTTTTTTTTTTTTTTTGAATTTTTCTTGCATAATTTTTTCATTTGTTATTATCATTTTCCCATATATATTTGATGTTCCTTGATGTGAATATTTTCAATGCAATTGTCATTGGTGAAGGGATATCATGGTTTTAGGATTTCATTGATTAAAATAACGCAAAAGACAACAAAAATAATAAAGGAAAAAGTAGTGAAAACTTTGTAATGGTCCCCAGTTATTGCCAAAGATATTGTTCTTGTTTATAAATTCATTGTGAGGATAATAGATTGAGGGTTTCTTTATTTTAATATTATCATTATTTGAGCTCGATAATGGCAATGGGGGGGACACAGGACCAAAATCCATTTAATGGTCCAAATTTTTTTTATTAATGTAGAGATTTCTATTTGGGTTGGTTAGTTTATATGCAGTGTTCAATGAAATTTTGAAGCTTTATCTGCTGTTAGTGACACGCATAGCAGTAGGATTTTTATTGCAGCATCCTTTACTCTTTTTCTTTTTGGTCTTATGCAGTTGGTGCTGGTTAATATCACCACATGCTAATTTGTAATGCAACCTGTTCGACAAAATGTTTGATTGTAATTACAAGTCACAATACATAGGTGGCCAAAGGGAGAAATTTGTGAGGTATAGTTGCAGATGCAATCTAATTATACTTGGTATGTTTCTTGCTTTTTACCCTTTTAAATTTTTATGATTGAACCTGTCCTTGTTTGCTTCTATTGGCATTGATAGATTGGATGATTTGGATTCTACATTGTCATTAAACACTAACAAGAGCGGGATGAAGAAATGCCGGTTTAATTTGGAAGGATTCTCCCTTAAAGGCGACGCAAAGAAGAATCCATCACAATCTTTCAAGTATGGAATGAAAAAGGGATCAGAAGGGCTGATAACATTTGGGCAAGCACTACGAACTGGAGTCTCCCGCGCTGTGTTTCCTGAGGATCTTAAGGTTTCTGAGAAAAAGATATTTGATCCTCAGGACAAATCTCTCCTGCTATGGAACAGGCTTTTTGTCATTTCCTGTATTCTTGCAGTATCAGTTGATCCTTTGTTCTTTTATCTTCCTGTTTTTAACTATAAAATGGTGTGCCTAGGCATGGATACAAATTTAGCAGCAACAATTACAGCTGTGCGGACGATTCTTGATGTTTTCTATTTGCTTCGTATGGCTTTTCAGTTTCGAACAGCCTTCGTTGCACCATCTTCACGAGTCTTCGGTCGAGGTGAACTTGTCATTGATTCTGCACAAATAGCTGCTCGATACTTGGGTCGCTATTTCATTGTTGATTTTCTTTCTGTGCTACCCTTACCACAGGTTTCTGAAACCATACTCTTTTGCTTTCCTAGCCTTAAGTCCTTTCTTAAAATCGATGCATTTATTCAATTCTTTCGTGCAGATTGTGGTGTGGAAATATCTTACCAATAAGAAAAAAGGTTCAGAAGTATTGGCTACTAAACAAGCATTGCTAATCATTGTATTTCTTCAGTACATTCCAAGATTTCTCCGCTTTCTTCCTTTAACTTCAGATCTAAAGAAAACTGCGGGTGCTTTCGCAGAAAGTGCCTGGGCTGGTGCTGCATACTATCTGCTTTGGTATATGCTTGCAAGTCATGTGAGTATTTGTTGTACCTTCTATGTTCAAGCTTGGTTCTTCATCACTTCAGGTCTTGAACACATTTATTAATTGAATAAAATGGAAAAACAGAACATTCATGGAATGTCTCGAAATGATTATCCAGAATTTCAATCTCAAGTTCTGTTATCATTTTATTAATCATGGTGTAACCAATAGATGGTAAAGATGTTATGGAACAAATATTGAGATTACCTGATAAATTTTACAGATTGCTGGGGCTTTTTGGTACTTATTGGCTGTTGAACGCAAAGACACATGCTGGCAGAAAGCTTGCATTCAAAGCGGGAAATGTGACATAAGCTTTTTGTATTGTGGCAACAGGGTGTTGCCAGGTTTTCATGAGTGGCGGAGAGTTAGTGATGGTGTCCTCAAAGACAACTGTAGTGTCGATGATGATGGTAACTCACCATTTAATTATGGAATCTACACGCAGGCTATGTCGAAAGATATTGTTGCATCCAGGACATTTGTCTCTAAATTCTTTTACTGTTTATGGTGGGGTTTGCAAAACTTGAGGTATATACTGCTAGATTTTTTACTTCTGCTTTTTGTTTTCAAAAAAATTTAAGATTTGAGGATGATCTTTGTAGCTGCTCTGGTCCCTATGAAACATTTTTAGAGTGAAAATTGTGAAATAAGTGCCTGTAGTTTCAATAATTTAAGCTTATTGATATTTTAATTTTGTACAGTACACTTGGTCAGGGTCTTGAAACCAGCACTTATCCTTTAGAGATTCTCTTCTCCATTGCAATAGCAATTTTCGGGCTTATCCTCTTTGCACTTCTGATTGGAAACATGCAGGTTGGTTGATTGTCACGTTTGATATTGATCTTATTCTTTTATTTGAATAGATGTTAACGTCAAGTATGATTGGAATGATTATTGATCTTTACATTTAAAACAGACACAAGGGAAGTAATGACATTGATTTATGATAATGAGGTTCGATGCGTCTTTTTTGCAACAGACCTACCTTCAGTCTATAACAATTCGATTAGAGGAAATGAGGATCAAAAGGCGTGATTCAGAGCAGTGGATGCATTATCGGTTGCTTCCAATGGAACTTAGGGACCGAGTGAGGCGCTATGATCAATACAAGTGGTTGGAAACTAGGGGAGTAGATGAAGAGAGTATAGTAAAGAGTCTACCAAAAGATCTAAGGAGGGATATTAAGAGGCATCTATGTTTAAATTTGGTCAGAAGGGTAAGTAAATGCAGCTTACCATTCAGTTGTGTTGTTATTGTTATTATTATTTTTTTTGGGTGTAAACTTCATATATTATGGTGGTTTTGCAGGTTCCTCTATTTGCCAATATGGATGAAAGATTGCTAGATGCCATTTGTGAGCGGTTGAAGCCAAGTCTATATACGGAAAAAACATGCGTAGTTCGGGAAGGGGACCCTGTAGATGAAATGCTATTCATAATTCGCGGCAGACTAGAGAGTGTGACTACAGATGGTGGAAGGAGTGGATTTTTCAACAGAGGGTTCTTGAAAGAATCGGATTTTTGTGGAGAAGAGCTTCTAACATGGGCACTAGACCCAAAAGCTGGCGGTAGTTTACCATCATCTACTAGGACAGTGTGGGCCTTAACAGAGGTAGAGGCTTTTGCCTTGGAAGCTGAGGAGTTAAAGTTTGTTGCGAGTCAATTTAGGCGTCTGCATAGCAGGCAGCTGCAGCACACTTTCCGTTTCTATTCACAGCAATGGAGGACTTGGGCTGCCTGCCTAATCCAAGCTTCATGGAGACGGTATTCCAGGAGGAAAGCAGCAGAACTTCGAATTCAAGAAGAAGAGGAAGAAGAAGACTATAACGAGGAATATGATGATGAAAGGGCATTAGTTTCTAAAACTAATAGCTTTTCCAGGCTGGGGCCAGCACTGCTAGCGTCCCGCTTTGCAGCCAATGCCCTTCGTGCACACAGGCTTCGCAGCAATAGCCCGCGAGGCTTGCTGCCACTGCAGAAGCCCCCAGAACCTGATTTTAGTGCAGAGCAATAATTAGTGAGTGTTGACTAGTGAGATCAGCTTGTAACCTTAACCTCTTATACACTTGCACTCTTATGGTTTTACAAATGTGAAGTTGTTTTAAATTCTTAATTCACTTTTGATACTAAGAGCATATTTCTGTGATGCTTTGGAGAAGGTTTAATCTGTAACGATTAATGAATATTAATTTTAAATCGGTATTCAAAACAAATATTTGCCTTCAGTCTTTCCTCCTCTGTCCTCTTGGGACACAGGATATCGAGAAATAACTTTACTAGATAGTGAGATATCATCGCATGAAGAGAAAAGAAATAAAAATCGAACAAGAGAAAAGAAATGGTACATTCATTGGCAATTTAATTTTTCTGATGGGAAAAAGATAAAATGAAATAATATATAAATCTTCAATTATTCATTATTCACTGTTTCTACATAAATTTTTCTCTCTCTGTTCCTAACACTTGCATAAACATAATGGTGATTTTCTGCTTGCTGCTGCTGATTTTCAACTACGCCATTCTGAAGACGCTTCCAATTCGATGTCTTCTTCCCACCATGTCGCAGCCTGCGCCATCAATCATGTAGTTTAAATAATTTTGTTTCCAAGTCAGAATACAATCATCTATAGACATTTATGGATAATTAGATGCATGAGAATGCACGTGCACACGCTTTCTGACTTGTGAGCCAAGGTCAGGGTATGGATGAAAGAATAAAATGAGGTTGCAATTCAGAATACAGGTAACATGTGCATGTTACCATAATTACCATCCGAAACAACATTACATGCTAAGGTCAGGGCCAAGAGAGAGTTACAGCAACTGCTTTTAGGAAATTACGCATAGAGGCATGCGAATTACAACGATAGGAAGAAATTTCAGATATTGATAATTACCTTGTATCCCCTGCGAAGAAATTCTAGTGAGCTTCCTTCTTCCTCCTGCAGTCCAAGGACCCTCAATAGTTCTTCTTTAGTCTGGTGCACCCAAAAGAACATCATGGGATATTGCACCCAGAAAGAAGTGAGAGGAGCTTGTTGTGTAAAACAAATATATACCTCTCCAAGAGTGAAGCGTGTTGCACTTTCTGCCATGCAGGCATAAGAGCCATCAGCTTGTTTAAGCATCACCTGCCAAGGACCTGCACATGTTACAAGTTGGATGAGGGTCATGGAATAGGATATCAGACCCAAGTCAGGAAATCAGAATTCAGAAACATATCAATTGATGAAAATAAGTACCAAACATAGAAGTGAAGAACCATCCCTACTGTTGCTAGTAGGACCACAAAGATGGAAAACCTTTGTAGAATCAAAGGGATCCTTCTTGGTGAGCAAAATTACAAGGGCTAGCCTATAAGTACCCCATTCTCCAAGTTCTCTCAAATTGTCAACTACATTTTACCATCTATAATAGATACTTGCAAGCTATCACTCATTTAGGGGGGGGGTTGGGGTTGCGGGAAACGAACAACACCACATTCTGAACCCAAAATAAACAGTTTATTTAATTAAGAAAGCTGCTTTACCTGATAAATATAATTTTATACCTGGGTATTGGCGGAACAGTGCACCACTGTAATTTACGACATAAGGGGCTACTGCTACTGTCTTAGATCATTAAGAACAAACAGTTATTGAAGACCTCAGGGGAAAAAAGGAGTGAAGTGAAACAGGAGATTATGATTAACTAAAAGGTTGAGACCTTTGAGTACTCCCTGATTCGAATATAAAATACTGGGATAAACTGAGATAGAAAACGATAGTGCAAATCTTTGGTTGGAAATCCCAGGAGACCTAAGTCAGCACTGAAAAAGGAAGTAGTTACTCAACAAAGGGGACTAACTCCTTTTAAAATAGAACAAAGTTAAACCAGGAAAAAAGCATACCGTAATGTGTCAAGTTCAAGATTGAACAAAAGGGTTGGGGTTGAAATGGCAAATTTTTCCTGCATGTTCCAAGATTAAGATGAGCATGACCTGCTCAGTAGATATTCAAATCTACAGACAAAAAATTGGTACAATATTTTCTAAAGAAATCTTACCACATACTTCTCTATAATAGATAGTTCACGTGTGCTACAATTAATGAACAAATAAAGGGACGGTGGCTCACTGGACTTCCAACGATCTGCAAAATGGAAGTTATACAAGAGAAATTTAAACCTGAAGACTTAAATTTTTCTTCATTTTCTCCAGCACGTTTTGAGGAAAAAATTAATTATAATTACACTACAAATGCAACTTGAATTATATTCCAGCATCATCCTAATACAAGACCTCAAATTGCTTTCATGTCAACTATTGGGAATAAATAGTTGTCAAAAAGTTAAAGTGGAGAATTATTACAAAAAGAGTAGATCTATGACAAATAAGTGGGTATTTTTATATTTCTATTACAATTCATCTAAATTTAAATTCTTGATATCAGCTGGGTTTTGCCAACTTAGACTCAACATATTTATCAAGCATTCCTGTTATATATAACCCATTAATAATGAGAAAGCAAGAATTTAATTTCTGAATCCCATATTCCTATTTTTCCTTAACTGGGCCACTTTTGCCTCAAATTATGAAAATGTTAAGCAAAAACGGTATCACGACTGACCACTACAAACTTACATATTTCAGCAGCGGATGGCAAAGCAAACAGAATAATCTTGTTGTTCTTCGAATAGAACTCAGATACATTAAATAGGTTCATGTTTTTTCTATTCTTTTCTTTCTCTTTATGTAAAATTTAAATAAAATCTCAAAAATCCAAACCCAATTAGACCAGAAAATTCAACACCAGAGCATACCCCTATGCTGTAATGCCTGTAGATCAACTCATGACATTCAAGAATCCATGATCCACCTCAATGACTTTCCTCTAAATCAAACACATCTCAAAATATCCTCACATAAGAACTGAGAGACCTACCATATTTCTTTTCCTACTTGCTATCCTTCAAATCTATCATGGAAACCAACCCCTTAATGATTTGTGACTAGACCTAATGCACAGGCCAAACAAAAATATATTGTTATTTCCGACTCATAGATTCCGTAGCATTTCCATGTAGAGGGCTCACAACTAGCGCACCAGTAACTAATTAATTAACAAATAACTGAAAATAAGATGAACACAAGGAGCTGAATGAAGCAGATTTATACAGTCAGTATTGACTTTATATAACTACCTTCATTATCATCTTCAAAATCAAAGTCTAAGGTGTTCCTTACAGACTTGAAAAATGTGGTGATAGGATCACTGGGGACATCATCAAGCGATCCTATAGTTATGCCATCAATCTGCGACCCAAAAACAAGAGATTTCATGTAAGAGTTCAAGTACACTACTTTGCTCTCTCTCATCAAAAGGTTTAAAATATGTGCAAAGAAAATAAATTAGATTTTAGTTGAAGGAAGGAGCACTAAGCAAAAGTTTAGTATCACATCAGTACATGAATCTGAATATACAGTACTTATCCCCTGCCTTTTTATGTACATTCCTACCAAAACCTCAGCAGACCAAACTCTATGGCAAGCTATACATATGGGCTCTAGATCACTTAACGTGAGAACCATTTACATGCCTCCTATCGCTTAGATTAAGGACAAGATTAGGTTGACTTGGAATGTTACCGAGTCCAAAGCTGCTCTGAAAAGCTCAGAAGCCCTGCGCTTCTCTGGCTTATCAGGAAACACCTGAAATCAAACATTGGATTTGCTCATACTAATGTTAAACATAGTAAAGACAATAATATATGAAAGCCATATCTTACAATGCAAGCTCTGGTTTCCCTTTTCTCTTGGAGCTTCCTGATAATAGCCAAGGTAAATTGAATGTTGGCATCAATGAATTCATCTGAAGATCCCTTCACATAATCCAGGAATTTGAAATTATAAATCTATCCATTCTTCATTATTTTTGTCTTTTCTATGAGAGCCACCAGATCGTCATCAGTGACAAAGCTGAACAAAGTCATAGTAACAATGTTTGATGGCGAATATCATGAAGCATACAAGAAGCCAAAGATTTTTCAATACCAAGTTTAGATCCCAGTATAAAAAATAATTGCCAGAGGATGAAAAATGAAAAGCGATTAAAATCACATCATAAACTTGAGAACATAATGAATTACCTTGTAAGAAGAAATGTTGCTAGGCAAGGGCCTGAGATCCAAACCAAATAGCAAAAATACACAGAATGAGTACGTGAATAGAGCATACCGGGAAAAAAAATATAGTGAAACAGTGAACTGAACAATGACGCTGAGAAAAACATCAATTATGATTGTATATGCTCTTTCCATTTAACGTTTTCTAACTTCATTTATGAATCACAAATGAATTTCATAAATGACAATCAACCTAGTTGTGAAAATTGTTTTTTTTTTTTTTTGATTTTTTAATTTTAAATTAACTTCAGATTAACATGAGAAGGGTCGTGCTTTGGTTTAATATCATATTTTTTTGTGCAAAACATTCATAAATCCATTTTCGCTTGTGCACTGTGACTGCACCCCCTCCATTTTTTTTTTCAATAAATACTTTGTTGAATGTCCAGTTATACAACAAACCAATTGTCAATTTCCAAACTCTTCAACCTCAAAGATGAGCTACAAGGTTGCATAATAGCAAAAAGAACCTGAAAAGGACGAAATCACCAAGCAAAACGTTAAACAGTTCTTACCATTTTATAACAGCTATGCGCAAAAAAAGTTCTGTTTCCACTACATCACTAAAGCAACATCATAAAAATCGACATTCAAAACAACCAAAAGTGTTAGATTGAGTTAGAGATTAATTAACGTATTCAGGTCAAATATCCAATTTGAAATTCTTTATTTTGAAGATTTTGCAAACTTAATCTAGATAGCTGCAATGCAAGATGCCGCAAAACCGCACCCAAAAATCGACTGCTTCAAGCATGAATACTTTTATTATAAAACGAAAATTAAGAGATGGGTATTACCAATAACAAAATTGCAACAATGATAACCAAATGGGTATCTCTGAAGAACGAGAAAGAATCAAATTTTCAAACATAAAAACTCAAAAACAGAGAGAGGAAAGAGAAGTTACGGGAAATCGATTTCCAATCGGGTTTTGCCGTCCTCAAGAGCGTAAGCTAAAGAATTGGCAGCATCAGCGACAAGAACTTCATAGGACTTGGGCTTGTAAACCGCGACTCCTCTTTTGGGCTCGAAGCTTGAGGTGGCTTGAGACAGCGATTCTTGCTGCTGTTGTTGCTTGTTGGCGCATTGAATTCTGGTGGTATAAGGAAGTTTTGGTACAGAAGGGGAAAGTGAAAAGAACTGAGCAGAGCGATCAAAGGAGTAAAGAGGAAGAGAAGATTGAGAGAAGGAGAGAGAGGGAAGAGAGGAGGCCGTGAGTGGCATGGCCATTTCCAGTTGGTTGGTTAACAGATTTGGCCAACGAATCCTTAGCCATAGAGGAAATAAAATATTGCTTTAGATTTATCAATTTATTATTGAATATTTCTGGAAATACGGATATTAATGAATGCAGATATGGGCCTCGATCCAAGTATTGCTACTCCAAATCTAAAGCCCAAAATGATATTACATACATAGAAAACAATATATGTGTTTATTTTCCAAGTAAATATATCACTAGACATAAAAAGAGAATTTTTCAAATATGTCAATTACAGTTTTTTTCAAAACTAGTAAAAGTACCTAAAAAATTTTACAAAAAAAGATGCGCATTCAAAAAATCACTCTAAAATATACTAAAAAGAGCACACTTGGTATATTTCTGGATACACATTGTTTGATATCTTACAAATATCATAGTTCAATTTATATTTGATATACCTTGGAGATTTTTTAAAAATTCTTTAGTTATGCGTTAGACATTCCTTTTGAGAGTACTTCCAATCTATTTTGATAATATTTTGTGAATAGCTTAAAAATTATTTGAAAATTATTTGGGAACATTTTGGATATACTATAGAAATACATAAAATATAATTTGGTTTAATTGCCCGTACTTTTAACAAAAAAAAAAGAAGGCTTCAACTAAGTTAATATTCAAATTATACTTATATAATCTGTAAACTCTACTTTATTCTATCAAAATCAACTGTTTTGACATTTGATCCTGGAAATAAAAACAAAAATAACGATGCGAATTACTCCAGCTCTTCTATTTCGTTCATTGTTTCAAACTACAATCAAAACAGATCAATTCCAATAATCAATTTTAAACAAAAATAAAAAATTGATTACTAACAAAGAAACAACGTCACAAGAATAATCATAAGCTTAGACTTCAAAAGAAACATCTCAAATTTGAGCTAAAAAAAATCCTAATCAGTGATCGATACAAAAGCCAAAAACATGTACGAAACTAAAGCAACGAAAACAAAGAACTAGGGTTAATTACTTTAGGTTTTCAGCGAGAGGAAAAAACAGAAAATATATCTTGGGCTTCTCAGGCGATAGGAAATAACATAAAATATACATTGTGCCAAATCCTCAACTTGTTTATGAATAGGTGATGATTTCTTCATTTTCGAATCAAAATCATAAACTCTTTCTCCATTCAAATTCAAGCCTGATAAGTTTATTGTGTAAATCGAAAGCCATCGATGAAGATCTCACCGCTTAAGAAGACCAAGTGGATCCAATTCACTGACTCCAATCCGCAACTGGCCTATAGGAATTCAGCCGAAGAGAGAGAGCATTACAGAAGAGCTCCAATCTCCTTCTCCTTGAAGATTGGGAACTTGGCTTCATTGGCCGAGAATTAGAAAATAGTGAGGTCTTGTCGCTGAACTAGGATTAGAGGAAAGAGAACGGAAAAAACAAAAAAAGTAAAAACTGAAAAAAATTTTACTAAAAATTAAAAAATAAAAGTTAAAAAAAAAAAAAACTAAATTTCAGCAATCGGTGTAAAATCCTCAAACAAGATTTTAATATAATTATTTTGTTTTAATACGAAGTTTCGAGTTTAAATTCTAGATATAGAGTGTTATATCTCTTTAATAGACCTATCTAAAACAAATATAAATTAATAAATAATTAAAAAAATTGCATATAATTAAATTAAGGTCATTGAACTAATATTTTGTTATTATAATGAATAATTAATACAAGTAGCTGACAATTAAAAAAAATTCAGTAGCCGAGAACTGAATTTTTCAAAATAGTCTCACAAATTACCGAACTGAACAAAAAATTGTAATCTTTACAAAAAAAAAAAAAGAAAAAACACATAAACATTTACCAGAAGTTTTTTTCAAAAATAAAAAAAGTGCCAAATTTTTTTAAAAAAATACCAAAAGTTATAAAAATTTTGAAATTCAATATTTACTAAAAGTTTATTAGAAATTTAATGAAACTTAAAGTTACATAATATTTACTCAAAATTTATTTAAAGTTTAACTAAGATTTATTCAAGGTTTAACTCTTCAGAAAATAGGGATTTGAAATCTGCTTCTTCAAGATCCAGATCATAAGTACTATAGATCTGTTGAATAAACTGAATTGCTTGTTTAGGCCGATTTGGACATTATTTTGCAAAATATTCCTTCTTTCCACAGAGATAACATCAATCAGTTTTTTTGTACCGTTTCTGTTTTCTTTCGAAGAATTTAAACCTTTTCTTTCGAAGAATTTGAACCTTTTTTTTTCTTGTGAATCACCATTCTTTTATACTGCCTACAAATCTTGTGGTAATTCTTGCAGAATTTTCTGAATAGAAGCTCCAGTTTGTTGTTTGGTTTTTAGCCATGCTAGCATTTTCAATAAGCGATTTCTTATTTGCTAACGAGGAACATCATCCATAGTAAATCATGGACCATTTATAAACTTAGCTTTGTTTTCTTAAGGAGTGAAAAATGTAGGACCTGGATCTATTGTTGTTTCAGCTTCATTTTCAGAAGAAGGTTCTGAAAGGAAAGCTTCTGAAATTACCCAATATTTACCAAAAATTTAACTAAGGTTTACTAGAGGTTTAACTAATATTTACCAGAATATTAATGAAAATTGAAATTACCTAAAATTTATCCAAAATTTACTAAATGTCAAACGAAATTATATTTAAATTTATCAACTGCTTATTCAAAATTTATCAAAGTTTTACCCGAAATTTATCACTATTTACCAAAAAGTTTATCAAATGTTTATTAAAGGAATACCCAAAGTTTATCAAATGTTTACTCAAAATTTACTAAAGATATAGCCCAAGGTTTACCAACGTAAATAATCTTAATTAAGTTAATTAAATACAAATTTATATATTTTCTTTAGTAATTAAAATTTATCCAAGATTTATTTTGGTAATTAAGTTAATTAAATATAATTTTATATATTTATTTTATTAATTAAGTTAATTAAATAATGATTAAAAATAAATAAATATATATATAAGAACAATTGATGATTGTACACGTTAATGAAATTATTAATCAATATTTAAAAAATAGAAAAAGACCATTTTCTTTTTCTATTAAACGAAAAACGTATTAAATACAAAAATAGGTAAAAATAAAAATAGAAAATATGACAATGAAAGTATGAAAGAAATGTCAGTAAAATTGAAAAAAAAAATTTGAGAATTTGTATCTCGTGTAAAATCCTCTAAAAAAAATTCGATTAACTATTATCAAATTCAAAATTTTGGTAATTATCTTGATAACGAATTTTTAAATTTGACTTAAATTTATCAAATTAATTAATTTATTTAATTATAATAAAAAAATATATAAATAAAAATATCACACAAATTAAAAATACTACAAAATAACATATTTTTCAAAATAAAATAAAAAATATATTTTTAATAATTACAAATATCAGAATAAATTTTACAAAATTTAAAATAAATCTAAAATTAAAGATAAAATTCTGTAATTACCGCATTAAGATACCGAATAATCGAAATAGTTGAATTTTATCTCCGCTTATCGAATCCAATTTTGGAAGACGGGAATTTTAATTAATAGTTTAGTTGCGTAATTTGGGATTCTCTAGACTTGACAGTTGTAAGGGCGGAAAGAAAACGAAAAGACGAGAACACTTTTGGGTGAGGGGCAGCCGGTGGGGCTTAAAGTTGAGAAGTGATACCTGACACATGGCTAATCACTCTTTATTAATATCAATTTTACAAGTGTTGAGAGTTGGTGGAATTTGTGTGAAGTAGCCGAAAGAAAGAAAAAGAGCATTTAGCCATTGAGTTTGTAGTGCAGGGGATCATAATTAGCTTAATTATATATATTATGACAATTTTTGATAATCCGTTACCACTTAACCAGGGTTTTAATTATAATAATACAATCCTGATTTCTAGACTCCAAAAGAATAAATAAAGACTAGCAAATAAAATTTAATTTAATAATATTAATTTAGTGATTAAAGGTGTGAGATTTCAAGTTAGATATTTAAAGCATCTCCTTTTATTTATTTCTATTTTTATCTATATTTAAAAAATTTTATATCATTACGTAGAGAAAATTTTAAATCAATTGGATCTACCATATCATATGTAGACTAACCTAATTATATAATGACATATATTTAATTATTTTATTTTCATTGGTCTAATAGACTCGGCTTACCTAAGCATTTCTCCTCCCAATCTTCCTCTGTACACATTTCACTCTCTAAAATTTATATTCTCCCTTCTCATATTTAAGATTTACAAGGAGTTTCTAAAAATATGTTATTATTTATCTTTCATATTTTTTATTCTTTTTTTTCTTTTTATTTTTTTCATCTCTTACTCTCTTTTTATTTTTTAGATAATTTTATTAATAAAAAATTAAAATAGAGAGTAAGAGAAAGGGTATTGTTAAAATGCACAAAATTTTCAAGACAAACTAAAATATAAAGTAATTTTTTTATAATATAATATGGAGTAAAATAAAAAGCATTGTTGGGGATGTTCTTAAATCCGAAAAGGAAGAATATAAATTTTAGAAAATGAGATAAATAAAGATAAAAATATAAAAACAGTTGAAAAATATAAAATTTTCTAAATAAAATAGAAAAATTGGTTTATAAAAAAAAATAAAAGACCAATAATATTTAATGTGCAGATTCTGTTGCTTTAATTTGTCTGACCACATTAATTTCTTACATTTTTTCTTGCATTCTGAGATCGACTGATGGATTGGAATGAAAAATAATTTTGGTGGCAATTGTGTAAAAATGACTATTAACATTTTCTTTCTCAAGTATGAGTAGCATGACATAAACATGTTCAAAAATCACGTGGGTCAACAAAAATGACGGATGAAGATGGACGAGATTTCATCCAATTCGACGACCCACAACTCTCATCAGTGAGCCTCTTGATGCACCAGAGATCTTCAGCCCAAGAGAACCTCCTCCAATGAGGGATGGCATTCCTAACAGGGTCCATGTGGCTAACTTCAGCAGCAACGGCCCCACACCCATCATCATCTCTACCCATATTATGAGCGAAGGAGCATAGAGCCTTCATGAGGCGCGATGCATGTTTACCTTCCATGTGCAACCCATGCAAAACATAAACACCAAATTGTCTAAACACGTCAGGAAAAGATGGCAACCTTAAACATGGGAGCCATGAATCCAACAACCTCGAACCCTTACAACAAGCGTATGTTAATTTAGACACTCCCTTCACTTGCAATTTGAACACTTCCTTAGTGTTCCACACACTCAGTATTGCAAAACTTGATGGAAGAATTCCAGTTTTTGGATCCCATTTTGGAAGGGATTTTTTGGGCATGGCAATAAAAGTTCCCAAATTGAGTTTACTAGACAAAATTGAATCAATGTCTTTAGGAAAAAATTCTGCATTGGCAAAAATTCGTCGGTAAATGGATCCTGCGAGTTTAGAACCCAGGCGAACCACCGCGATACCGTGACCTAATGGCTTGTAATGGGCGTGAATGGGTTGGACCAACATCGAGAGCGTACGAAATTTTGTGTAACAACATTTTCTAGTGAAGAGATTGATGGAAGGTTGATTGGTGCAATCCGTGGCCATGTATGCATATTCTGCCCCATTTTGCTTGCACCATTCTTCTATTTCTTGAACCAATTTGGTACCAATACCGAGCCTCCTGCATTTAATTAAAAATATTAAGCATTAACTAATTATGGGACAATTTAAAGTGGTTAATTGACAAATAACTGCGAAATTCAAATTGTTGGGGTTTTTGTCTGATGTGGGGTAGGTAGGAAGTACAAGAGCTACCTATATAAATATTATTGTGTTTAAGAAATTAAAGGAACGTCTTCAAAGATAATATATACGATATGAGGATTATTCTTGGAATTTAAAATGCAAATTCTTTGATCATGGTCACACAACGAAAGGCTTTTGCTCCATTATATTACGCAAGCCAAAGGATATAGCATTATAATATAACATATGCATATGCTTCTTGATGGTTTAATTGGTGGGTTTCTTTTATTGGTTTGGAAATATGGATTATGTCGAGTACATTAAGAGGTAAAATGCTTCTTTTAGAAATGTTTTATACTGTGATTGTAAAAAAAAAAAGCTTATATTATCTTTTGAAATTATTAGTGGGTTTCTTTTTTCTTTCCTTTTATATGTACATGTATGCATTCATAACAAAATTAATTAAGAGATTAGAATTTCAAAAATTCCGAACGAATATCTCATTCCTTTCAAAAATTTTGAATGTAAAAGAAAACAATTAAGTAAAATAAATATAAAAGGAAAGAAAGAGGAAACGGGCATGTAAGCTTTAAGCCAAGAAAAGAAAGGGAAGGCAATGTGTCGAATGACAGGCTAGCTTGCTTCCTCCTCTCCTTCCATGATACGAGGAACAAATTAATAATAGTTTCTCTTTATCTTCGAATCTAATCGTGTTTTTGTGCTTCATTAATTAGAATCTTACGAAAGCACACACATGAATAAAGAATTCATTAATTTTCACAATTTCCCAAAAAAAAAGAATAATGAATAATAAAAAGAGAAAGGGGACCACTGCCCAACTCAAACAAAAGAAAATGATTATGCAAGGAAATTCATAGGACAGTTTCAGAAATTAAGGTACAGAGTGAAAGTGGTAACTGAAAATAGTTAAATAATCTCCGTTATGCAAATCAAATATTATGTGCACATTCTGTCTTATGGAAGTAGCGTTTTCTATAGGTCTCTCACTGTCTTAATTAGTAACCGTAATTACCAAATGATTAGCAAATTAACTAAAGAATTAAGCACAAATTAACATCCAAGAAAATAAAAATAAAAACCTGTGAGTAGGAGAAACCCTGAGTCCCAGAATGTAAGCCAGCTTTACATAAGTCGATGAGTTTTCCTTTGTCACAGTTTTCACACTAGCTCTTAGTATCCCTACTATTTCTCCTTCTTCCCCATATTCCGCCACCTGCAATATATATATTTAAAATTAATCATTAATTACTGATTAGCTTAATTAATACAAAAATTAACAATGAGATTATAGAAAAATAGTTATAATTACCAGCATAACATGAGATGAAGAATGACGAACCCGACAAATTGGGTCACCAAGAAGATCAGTGACAAGTTGACCAACCTCGCACCGTCTCTCCATCTCCTCCACCGCCTCCTTATCTCTCTCTTCATCATATTCTCTCACCACCACCATCTTCTCCGCCGCATCTCCGTCCACCGGAGATGTTGGAAAATTATCAGCTGCTACTTTAAGTGACATAATTCACCAGTAGTGAGTATACAGTAGCTTAATTACGAAAATATGTTATATATAATTCCTTAAGTCTTCGTCTTTGTCTCCACTGAATATCAATCGATCAATGAGAAATATATATATATAGTAGTGGGATGGCTGACGTGGCAGCTTCGCCGGTTTTTGAGCACTTCTTTCGGAGCTTTAGATTTATACCCAATCACATTCCCTCCATGAGACTCTCTCTCTCTCTCACTGCATAACCGCAAGAAGTGCTTAATTATCTTTTTCTTAATTGTGATTATAGTATATTAGATATGGTTACAATTATTGATTCATATAAGGTACTCGGTCTTTATCATGTGCATTATCATTAGTTCATGTTGATGACTGTATATATATTATATTAATAATAGTTAATGATGATAATTATGATTATATCATATGATTATCATTATATTTTCCTTTTTTTTTTGGGTTTTGATATGTTTCCAACCAATTGGATATAATTTTCCTAAGAAAATAATTATATATCTAAAACTCAAATTCGAAAAGTCTAATTAGACTGTAAAAGTCGTGTGCTAACAATGTGGATGAAAACTTAAGAAATTCACACCAATTAGGTATTAATTTCAGATAAAACCTTATTAGTACTACTAGTTGACTTATTACTATTCAATTAGTTGGTATAATTAGTTAACCTAATGAATATTTCAAAGTAGTCAAAAAAATATTAACCTATATACGTGTTGTTTTATTTTTTCCTAATTATAATTTCATGAAGTATATCAATATTAATTTGATATATAGTTGATCTTCGCTATATAATAAACAATTACATATATGCTTGTGGACTGATCAATAGATGAATGTATAAGTGCAAATATCATAAATTATAAAAAGAATAGCAAAGGAAGAAAAAATATCTTCTGATTCATAATAAGACAATTAAGATACAATGAACTATCAATTCAATTTAGTGGGAGTAAAGCTTGAAAGAGACATGACCACTTGTACTGTTGAAATTCAATCATGGGTAAATTTTCTTGAAGAGCAAAACTAAGTACTTAGACCTATAAATTAAATGGTAATAATATTAATCTTGGTAATTAATCAATAATGTTTGTTTATTTTAGTAATTAAAAAGAGGAGGGGATGAATGGATATGCCCCTTTCCCATGAGAAGCAAAATCCTAATTAGCCGTTGTAGTAATTAATATTACTTTAAATTACTTTCACCAATAATTGGTGAAGATGGTGAGAATCATGCCTCAACACCACGTTTTTGGTGAACATGTGGATGCTTATTGTGCGTGTGATGATAGCCATCACCATTTACAGAAACTATTGAGTTTTTGTTTTCTAAATAATAAAGAAATTGGTAATATTTATTTATTTATTTTGCTTTTCTTTTGTTTTCTGAAAAGCCCAAATGGTGCATATAATGTTCTGGAACATCATGAACATGTATACTTATGTGTTAGATTGATATGAGATGGGAAGCTTCCTGTTGCTTCAAATTAATTATATTCTTGAATACGTGTCCGGTTCTCTTTTTTCTCATTGGATTAAATTTTGCCTTATGTGCTTTTAACATGATGATGCAAAGATTGATCAATTGCGTTGCTACATCAATATTCTCCCACACCTCCACCTTTCTTTAGAAAATGATGTGATTTTTTATTTTCATTAGGAAATTCAAAAAATTCTAGGTAGATATTAACTTTCACTACATTGGTGAATAATGATTAAAAAAACTCGAGATTTTCTCATTAATTTTTACAAATAAAAATATCTATTAATACTAATAAAAATGTTTCAAAATTTAAAGTTGCCTTGTCATGCTTTTGACACTTACTCTTTACATTGTGAATAGGGGGAGAAATATCGTTTACTTCCTTTCAATTTTTTCCATTGATTTAAAATTCCAAAAAAAAAAAAAACTGTATAATTACTCAATATATATATATATATGTTAAAGTTACAAATTTACCTATAAACTATATCCTAGAGAGCTATTCATCTCCTCAATTTTGATTCAAAGCCTTCAAACTTTAAATTCAGTGTAATTAGGCCTCTTGTGAGTCAACTTGATCTGTTGATGAGTGACTCACTTCATAGAGTATAGTATATGGACTAATTTGCACTGAATTTAAAGTTTAATAACTTATTTATACTGGGTAAAAGTTGATGGAGTGATTTGCTTCATAAAATATAATTCATAGACTAATTTACATATTTTGCAAGTTAGAAAAAAAATTAAGCACAACATATATACACTAAACAGGAATTGCAAATTAAAATGATAAATTAAACCTTGGATTTGCATGATTAATAATATGTGGATAGGATGTCAATGAAAGAAAAAGAAAAATAAGTGGGTAGGATTGTAGCCAAAAAGGTAGAAAATTAAAAAGGGAAATTGGAAGAAGAAAACAATAATTGTAAGTCTGAAACATGAATCCGTAGGAAGATGATGATGATAAAGGACAGAATATTGTACAGTAATAATGGTGGAGGGTGAAAAATGTAGTACAATAAATACAAAGGTGACGTGGTATATATATGTTTTACAAGTTGGGGGATTTTTGTTTGCTGGTTATCTTGTCGGGTTTTATAATTCATAGTCCATGCAAACACATGAAAAGTCTTCTTATCTTGTTTCAATAAATTCAGAAATTTATACCCTTCTCCATTTCAAGAATTTCTCCTTTTTTTTTCTTTGTTTTTGAAATATTCATCAGTACATCCCTTGCATTAAGTCTACTTTATATATATATAATAAAGCCAGTATTATTAATATTTAAATGGGGAAAACCATAAGATAATGAAGGAACTAACCATGACCAGAAGATCATCTCCAATACACCCAAAAGAGTTATATCCTTTCATATCCTATTAAGTCTCTACATATTATATCATTCAATTTAAAATCACATATATTATTAGTTTAATTAATTAAATGCATCTCTAAAATTCAGAAATTTGAGATATATAGGTGGTAGTTAATTATATAATGTCTGATAATTAAAGAATCTTTTGCAAAATAACCATATATATATATATATACTCTCTTCTAGATTATATATATAAGGAAACAAAGAAAAATGATATATGATGCCATCAATTTCAATACCTAATTTAAATCTTCTCAATACAGAATGAGATGTGATAGTAAAAATCTCTTATTTTTTAATTAAAATTTTTTAAATTTAAATTCTGAATATATAGCATTTTTAAAACTTGAAAATAAACATTTTACTCTTTTAATAGTTTACTCTTAATAGTTTACCGGATGCCAAACCAAATTATTTAAAACTATGGAATAGCTAATTAATTAAGTAGCAAGCACCAATATTTTACAAAGGCTAGTGAAGCCAGCAAAACTAGCAGTTGCCCTCAATCTGCTAGTTGCAAAATGACTCTTTATATATTTTTTTGTGATGAAATTCTTACAAATTAAATTAGAAGAGGATAATAATAAGAAATAGAAGCATATTCTTAATTATATCTGTGTAATAAAAAATAAAATAAATCAAAGCATATTCCAGTTCAAACACAACTTGATAGTAGAAATGCGGAGAGCAAAATAGATATTTGATGAAATCTGATGCCATTATCTTTCTTTGCTTTGCATCTTGAAAATAACTTTTTTAGATTTCTTTCTGATTGTCTTTTAACCTTTTTATATATATTCTGACTACAACTTATAATAACTTTCCTAGTAAAAAAATCTTAGCTAGTTAATTAGCTACCATTAACATCTCAAATATGAATTTACCCCAAAAAAAAAAAAATCTGAAAAATGAATCCAAAATCATATCTAGATAAAGAAGCCACCTTAATATTTTCTTGATGAAACCCACACCTTTATCAGCATAACTAAATTAACAAACATTAATGAAGTTGGAACTTTGAAACTTCAGTGAACTTTTAATCTATTGCTTATTAGTTATTTTAATTAAAAATATATATATGTGACTTTCCTTAACTATAATTCTGACATTTAAAATTTAAGAGAAAATACTTTAATCTTTTTTATGATATATTCAACGCGAATATAAATTAATTATTGAACAATTGAAAAAAAAAATTGCTGAAAAACATTAGATATATTGCTCAATAACAGCAAAATTAAAAATGATATCCGGTGAAGAGTCATCTAAATATAGCAGGGAATTGATGCAAATGGCTTTACAAACCTACTTTATATTAAAATAATTATAGGGTTTGAAACACAATTTAGCATTCAAATTGCCTTAGAAAATTAAAATTGATTACGCATTGCGACCATATAATTACAAATCTTTGTTAAAATATTCTCCAAAATTAAATAATTAAAAGTTGTACTTTAGACATATATATATATATATATATATATACATACCTATATTATAGATATTAGATAATCTTCAAATTGCAGTACTAAATAAAACAAATCGGATGACAGAATTTCTTATTAATACTGTAATTAATTGGAAATGGAAAGTGGAAAATTTTAATTAATTAATGATTTTCTGTTTGTAGTGTCTATGCCGATATGCCATAGGTCAGTTGTTTAGATTATCCATTATTAGTAGGAAAATTCAATGGGAACATGCAAAATGACGTTTTTTTTTTTAAAGAAACATTTTGCAATATTATGGGGATTCAATTCATGTACTTGGGGTTTTCTTTTTTTATTAATTAGTTAAATTTTCTATTACAAAACCTATTGGCTTAATAATACAATGGGCTATTATATATCTTTTTAATTAATTTATTATTCTCAATTTTACATTTTATAGACTCACCTAAACAACAATTTTGATAATGGCCAAGTAAACATTCTTCAAATTTTATTACTATGATTTTATTTTTTTTTATTAATCTCTATATTCAAGGGCAGATGCACCTTAGACATTGGGGTCATTGGACTCCACAATTTTTGAAAAAACTATTATTATAGGTAATAAGTTAAAATGAATTCCATACTTTTTAATAAATAACCCCAATAAATTTTAATAAATTTAGAACAAAACTCTACTATTTTTATTGAGTAGATGTCAATAAAATTTAAAAAATAAACCTTTTAATATAAAAAACTATTGCAAAAAAATATGAAAAAATAAAAAATCATAACTACTTTTGAATTTTTTTAAAAAGCTTTTGAGTAAAAAAATTTTAAGCAAAAAAAAGACAGACTAGCAACTCTCACAGATTGCATATCAAATCTCTCATGTTTATTCTCTTTTATTGGTTTATTACTTTTTTTTTTCTTTTATTTTTTTTTTCAGTTTTAATACCTATTTTGTCTTTTTCAAATTAGCAAATATATCAATTCAAAAATTATATTATCTATGCACATGAAGATAAAAGATTTACTGATTTAAATGGAATAAAAAAGTTTTTAAAAAGAATGATAAAGACTAAAAAGTATAGTATTTATCTGTTGGTATATTTGCTCTTGAACTTGACATTACTCTTATATATAACTATATACTAAATATTTTCTACAATGAAATTGATAATTATTTGTAAAATAAAATACATAATCAATGATTGAATAATTATTTAGTGATACATATTAAAAATAATGTATTTAGTATTTTTAGTAATTATATTATTATATAATATTTTTCAAATATAAAAAATTCATCAAGAACTCCTTTAAAAAATTATCGTTTTGTATTTTATTATTCCATGTATATTTTTATAATTAAAATTTATATTATATCTCTGTCACTGTATAGACTAATATTATTTATGGCATGTAATATATGATTATATCTAATCATGCCACTTGTCAAGCAATATATGACTGTTTAATTAACAATTATTTAATTATTAATTTTCATTTATTAGTGATACTGACGTCACTTCACTTGTTTGACATCACTATATTAAGAACAATGATCAAAGCAATAAATATATAAATAATATAAAACTAATTGCCACTCAAAAACCAATTAGTAGTGGATCAATGATAGTTATAAATTTCTTTGTCAAAAAAAAAAAAAATTTGTGAACTTGAAATCTGTTGGCTATCTATCAGTATCAAATTCAGCCCATCATTGCAATTTTCAAGTTTATATATAATATTGATGGAATTAATAAACTTGTCTTCTTCTCTTCCCTTAGTGATGGCTTCCTTTTCTTTTATTTTCTTTCCTAACCTCACCAATGAGCTAAAGAAAGTTCCTTTTCTCAATTAAAGTATTAATTTTTGAGGAAATAATTATTGAGAAACTTCGGAAATGCATTTGCTTCTTGTTGAATGTTGAGTAAACAAGTAAAATTAATATAACTGAAAAGTGCTATAATAATATTGGAATAGTTGGATTATATTATATATCTATCATTATTTTTATAAATAGATTTTCTATGCAAATAAAATTTTATTTATGTAATATCTTTACGCTTATAAATATGTGCCACAATTAATGATAAAAAATCGATTCATTCTTCTACTTTCTCATATTCTCTCTTAATTCTTAATTTATTATTATTTATTTTATAATACGTTATCAGCACAATTGTGGTACGTGAAGTCTCAAGCTTTAATTTTAAATAAATGTTTTTGTGTATTTGTATATTTTACATCTTTGTAGTAGTACAAAAATTTTATTATTATCTGAAGGTAAAATTTTTTTAGTTATATTTTTACTTAACCATATACACTAAATTTTATGTATTATCTTTTACTTTAAATGGTGAAATTTAATTTTTTGAAAAGTACGATATATGACTCACTAAGTAAGTTTTTTTCTTTATGTTTTTCATATTATCTTTTTCTTTCTTGTTGGACATATGCTTTTCTAAATTTTAAATAACTTATGATGGAATTTATATGAATGAGCATGGTCCTAATTGTTAATTGACAAATGATGTTTCTTGTTACTGAATAATCCTAATTATTAATTGACAAATGCTTTCTTCTACCGTTGGCTCTTTTACTTAGTTATATTGGCACTGACACGATAATACAAATTTTTACATACTAAGTCCATTGGAAAATTTCTATATTTCTAATTATGCAACTGTAATTATGTTAACATGTATCATAATATATATTATATATTACTTGCACCTGTAGTTCTTTTATTAAACGTCTCCAATTAATAGCTACATCATTGCTTATGAAAATCAACCTTCTAATTATTGTTTGGGGACATGCAATTTTACATGCAACAACTCTTATATGCATTAGACCAATTAGTTATTATCAATTTTTACTATTACAATTGGTTTCTGGCCTCGAACCAAATATTTATCATTTAAGAATATTTGGATATATTGTTTATGTTCCAATTGACCCCCATATTGCACAAAAATGGGATCTCAAAAGAGATTGTGAATATATATTGGATTTGAATCTCATTTTATAATAAAATATTTTGAACTATTAATTGAGGATGTCTTTATTGTGAAATTTAATGATTGTCATTTTAATGAAACTCTGTTTCCTAATTTTGAGGAACAGAATAAGCAATTTGAGAAACAAATTATTTGGAATAAGTCATTATTAAATCATCTTGATACTTATATAAAACAATGTGAATTAGAAGTTTAAAGGATTATTCATTTACAATATATAGCAAACCAATTGCTAGATGTATTTTGTAATCCAAAAAATAGTTACTAAATCTCATATACTAGCTGAAAATGCTCCAATTAGAATTGATGTTTTAGTAGAATAATATATTAATATTATAGCAAATAAGTCCATAACATGCCAGAAGCATGGTAGCCCTCTCAGTTCCAATGATAAAAATTCAAAAAAAAAAAAGAGAAAAAAAATAAACAAAGTGACAGTTCAAAAATTATTGATACTCCTAAATAACTTATAACAGATGACATAGATGAGTAAGTAACCCTTGAAGAGGTTTAAGTACCTGAAAAATACTAAATAATGAGATCTCAATCAACTGTTATTTCAGAAAAAAGATGAGACTAAAGTGAAACTGTTATCGACAATATATTTACATATGTAATAGCAATTGATATTGCAAAGGAAAGTGAAGATATTGAACTAAGTCCATTAATGAATGTTAACAAAGAAATGATTGGCCTAAATGGAAAAATGCAATCCATACAAAATTAAACTCATTAAAAAAATGCCAAGTCTTTGACCCATTATTTTAACACTTGAAAATATTAAGCCGTTAGGCTATAAATGAGTTTTTGTGAGTAAACGCAACGAGAAAAATGAAATTGTGATATACAAAGCAAGTCTTGTAGCACAGGAGTTCTCACAAATACCTGACATTAATTATGAAGAAACATATTCTCCAATTGTGGATACAATTACATTTAGATTTTTAATTAACTCGATAAGTTTAGAAGGACTTCATATGCAACATATGAATGTCATTACAACTTATTTATATGAATCACTTGATAATGAAATTTACATGAAAGTCCCTAAATAACTAAAAATGTCTGAAAGTATTCAATTAAACTAAAAGGATTGTTGTGTGGATTAAAACAATCTGGATGAATGTGGTATAATCGCTTTAGTGAATATCTTTTGGAGAAAAGATATACTAATAATCTAATTTGTCAATGTATTTTTATTAAGAAAACAAATTTTAGTTTTGTTATTTTTGCTGTTTATATTGATGATTTAAACATCATTGGAACTCTAAAAGAGTTGACAGAAACAATAACTTATTTAATAAATGAGTTTGAAATGAAAGATTTGGGACAAACAAAATTTTGTCTCAGCCTGCAGATCAAACATTTATCTAGAGGGATTTTTATCCATTAATCAACTTATATTAAAAAGATATTAAAACGTTTTAATATAGATAAATATCATCCAATGAGTTCACCTATGGTTGTTAAACACTTGGATGTGAAAAAAAACCATTTTCATCCTCGAGAAGATGGTGAAGAAATTATTGGTCCAAAAGTATCATATCTTAGTGATATTGTTGCATTAATGTATCTTGCTAATTGTACAAGATCCGATATAGCATTCTCTATGAGTTTACTAGCAAGATATAGTTTTTCACCAACTCGAAGATATTTGAATGGTGTGAAACAAGTATTTCATTATTTACTTGGTACATCAGACATGAGTTTATTTTATCTACAAGACTCGAAGTCAAAATTAATTGGATATGCAGATGTTGGATATTTGTTTGATCCACATAAAACTCAATCACAAATAAGTTACTTATTTACATATGATGACACTGCTATATCTTGTTGTTTTACTAAGCAAATTTTAATTGTCATATCATCTAATCATGCTAAAATATTGGCAATTCACGAGACTAGTAAAAAATACATATGATTGAAATCTATGATCCAACATATCAAAAAAATATGTGACATCTCATTTGATAAAGGAAGTCCAACGTGCTATATGAAGATATAATGCTGCTTGTATTGCGCAACTTTAAGGATGATACATTAAAAGAGATAGAACCAAGCACATTTCGCCAAAGTTTTTTTTCACATATGACCTTCAAAAGCAAGGGGGTTTTAGATGTTCATCAAATTCGATTAATTGATAATTTGACGGATTTATTTACAAAAGCACTCCCTACAACAACATTTGAGAAGTTGGTTAACAAAATTGGTATGCGCCAACTAAGAGATCTTTGTTAGAAGTCGTGTTTCTATGAGGGGAAGTCTTTTATGTATTGTACTCTTTTTTCCTTAGCCTAGATTTTGTCCCGTTATATTTTCCTAGCAAGGTTTTTAATGAGGTAGTGTTATAACGCACATTTCTATATGAATAATGTACTTTTTTTCCTTCACTAAAGTTTTTTCCCATATAGTTTTTCTTAGTAAGATTTTAACGATATATATTTTATGTAATAGACATCAAAGGGAGAATGTTATGATAATATTAGAGTAATTGAATTATATTGGATATCCATCATTATCTTTATAGATATATTCTTTATGCAAATAGAACTCTATCTCTATAATATCTCTACAACTATAAATAGGTGTAACAATCAATGAGAAAAAACTGATTCCTTATTCTTTCTTTTATTCTCTCTTATTCTTTCTTCCGTTTTCATTTAATATTATTTATTTTATAAAAAATAAGTATTTTTTAATCAATCCCTTATTTTTATTAAATAAATCATTATATATTACTAAATTAATTAGTAGTATGAGTCGTAAGATTTTGAATTTAAATTTTAATAAAATTTATTATAACTAAAAAGAAAAAAAATAATTCAAATTCAAGCTCATTTATTACTAAAGCAACTTAATTATATAGTTTATGCAAATCATAGTAAACAAATTAACTATTATAATTTTCTATTTTATATAGCTATCAATGAATTACTCGATCATGGGTTCTATGTTAATGGAACTTTATATTATGCATCTCAGTCCATGAAATATTATAGATCAAGAGTTCATTACACGTGTAAAAGTCGAACAATTTTTATAGTAATAAATTAATAAATTTTTACTTTATTCACAACGATCATTTCTTAATAAATTAATGAATATTTTTCAATAAAGTAATTAACATTTTTTAACTAACCGGATGATAAATATTTAAGATTTTTTTATTTTGATCTATAAATATAAATCCATTAAATCATTTTGATGAAAATGCATTGTGTGTATAATTTAATAAATAGTATACTATTTTCTTTAATTTTTATAGTAATAAAGTAATGAAACTTTTTTTTTTCATAATAAACATTTCTAAATAAATTAATGAATATTTTTCAATAAAGTAATGAATATTTTTTAATAACCGGATAATGAATATTTACAACTTTTTTATTTTGATTTATAGATATAAATCGATAAAATATTATTTGATGAAGATGCATTGTGTATATAATTTAATAAATATTATATTATTTGCTTTAATTTTTTTTTGCAGTAATAAACTAATAAACATTTATTTTATTCATAATGAACATTTCGTAATGAATTAATGAATATTTATCAATAAAATAATGAACTTTTTTCAATAACAGGATGATGAATATTTATAAAATTACTACCGTATATTTAATAGTTGTATAAATTTATTTTATTTATAAAATTGACACCACATCTTACATGTGTGATGGACCTTGATATAAGGTTTGATGTTAATGTGAAAGAGCAATTATCTGGGCCATTAACAGAAAGATGACCCAATAGTCTCAATCAGCCATAGAAGTGTTGGCCCAGCTCACCACTCGGTACTCACCCAATCCCACCCTCGTTTGCCGCCGCAGCCTAGGAATATTTCCGTAGTCTGGAGTAAGGGAGTGTTAAATTTTCCAAGAAAATTGGGTGGGAAAGCAGGGAAGAAAAATAAGCAATGGGTGTTTTTGCAGCAATTGGAGTGCTGCTCCCGTTCCCGTACTACAACTGGCTGTGGAAAAAACCGCAATCATGGGTGAACTTGTGTGGCAGAGGGCGTGACCCATGTAAGGTGATGGCCTATGTCGCCCATTTCCTCAAGCTGCTTCAATTTATTTCTCTTTATTCCGTCTCCTCTTTGTCCTGGCCACCTCCTTTCTACTTCTGGCCCCTTTTTGCCTTTGGCCAGTTCCTTAACTTAAGGTTAGTCGCTTAATAACGTTTCCTGTTCCAGTGGGCGTTCAATTGTTTAAACTTTGACATTGTGATTGGTAATCTTTTTTTTTTTTTTTTTTTCAAAAATGAACTGCCCAAGGTTTGTCCTGGGTACATTCATCATATCATATCAATTTTTGATAAGGCTATCAATTTGACTGTCGTGCAATCTTTGGGTTTATGGAGTCTCAAATTCCTACCATTTTGAACACTTCTCGCCTTTTGATGTGTAACTTGCAGATTGATTCAATTGTGCTTAGCTATGCTGTTTGATTTTCACTATGTATGTCAAATGTGGAGTGGCTATGCAGTTGAAACCAGGAAATAATGTCGTCTCCATTGTGTTTGTGCGAATAATGTATTTGTTTTACAATTGTGATGATGTCTTCTATTTTCTTTGGCACTGTTTGATATGTATTACATTGTAAGGTGTACAAGGTTCGTAGTTCAGCTTTGAGGGTTTCATGAATTTTTGGTGCCTAACTGTTTCAACGAAACCTAAATAGCTGCAACACAATCATCCAAAGATTGGTTCTTTAGGGAAGAACCACTTCACTTTACAGTTGCAATCTTCTGGGTGTCAGAGTTCAATCATTGCTAGTTTGGTTCCTATGAAGGCGATGTGTGGAGTTTTTGGCTTTCATGGGGGAATTAGGGAAGAAGCTTTTCCATTATGGTTACATTGACTTTTAATACAATGAAGTGCCTAGTGAACTAAACTACTTTTCAGCTTACTAAGTGGTAGACTTTATGGTGCTCTCTAGCCACATTATGGTGAATACTGTACCAATTATGGAACTCACTTTGGAGTATCTCTTCCAATGCAATGAAGATTTAATGTTATGCTGTGTTTTTCCTGACGATAATGGTGTTGCTTTTATCAAGTGAAAGAATTGCATTTTGTCATTTGTGCGGAGTTACTGAATCTATTATTGTGAGAAATAATTTCTTATGGTCCGAGCATGAACTGTTAATAAATTAGGTCATCTTTTATGCTTTTCTTAAATGCTTTAGCTGCTTTTCTTCCAAATAAATATTTATTCCATGGTGTGATTGTATCTGTATTTGATAAAACTTGCTGTACAGGGTATACCAATTGCTTGGTGAGTCTGGTACTTACTATGGTGTACGCTTTGGAAAAAACATCCCCTGGGCAACAGAATTTCCATTTGGGGTTATCAACGATCCTCAATATGTTGGAAGTATTTTGACTCTTCTTGCCTGTCTATCTTGGGTCCCCTTCCAATACATTCTCTTGTGGTCTCTGGGATATGTGTTCATAATTCATGTGGAATCAAAAGAGGATCCAGCTACTCGTGCAAGATTACTTTCTTGATTACAATAGTTGCTGTTCACTAACCAATGATCGTGAAGGAGCTACTGCTGCATACAACAAGAAGGTGATTCTTCGTTTTTATCTTAAGAAATGACATTTCTAACTCTAAGAAATTTTTATTGTGCTTTTAATTTAAATGCCAATTTTGATGTTTGCTTAAAGTGCCAGTAGTGCAATGCTCTGGGAGGAATTTATGAATAAGTTTGCTTGTTGTTTTCCTATGATTGTTTGTCAGCAATAATTGTCAATGACAGAAAAAGTACACAAGAAACGTCCATTTAGAAGGGTCATTATATGCTATATAGTATTAAAATTAAGGTGTACCTTATTATTAAAATATTTGAGCTGTGATGGCAATTATATCCAATAAACCAGTTAGATTAGGACTAGAAGGATCAGAATGCATCCATACTTTATCTAAAATCTTAATCTCTGAACTCTACTTTACAGATTGACAGGATCACATCTATCTCTCAATGTGATTTTGGAAAGCTTGGACTTCCATGTACAAATGGAAATTAATGATTGAGAGAGAAGAGTGAGAAAAAAAAAATGGAATGGAAATAAAAGAAAGAAACAGAGAGGGGGAAAAATAAGAATAAGCCGTGATCTAGAAAATTATTTTTTTCCCCTTCTATGCCGGAGCTAGGGACAAGTCCAGAATTTGCATTGCCTGTTTGACATCTTCAACATCAATGTCTTTCAGTTTCCCAGTCTTTGATGAGACAATACTGCATTTCTTCTCCGCTGCATTTGGTACAAATAGTTTACCTATATCTCCAGAGCAGAACAGGGCAATGCTGCATTAAGTGTCACCACAAACGCAGATTAGACTCACTTCTTCATATTCTATGCATTGCCCTCAGTTAGTGTTCTGGGAATGGAGAGGATGCACATATGAACAAATTAAGGTAGAATATTTTTTAGCAAGAAAATAACCTAGGTTTCTCGCATGCATTTGCAAGTTGGATTGCTGCTGTGTTTGTGGCTATTAACCCAGCTGAGTCATTGATGACAGCTGTCAGCTGAAACAGAAGGAATTATTAATTAATGGTGCTACCATAAGTTGTAGTCTTACTGCTGATAACAAGTATTCTGCAAAAGTGTGCTTATTCAGAAAGATGTTATTAAATAATAGAATATATATTGACATTATGTTGGTAGTTATTTCAGTAAATTTGCTAGAATTTACAAATGGATGCATCTTCATCTATGTTCTATGTAAAACATAACATTTCACTGCCTACTCCAAGATAACTCATTCTGTGCCAATAAGGCCTGTGCAGAAGCTGCTTATTAAAAATAAGGGCAAGAAGAAGACACATACCTGTCCTGGAGTGGTAATGAAGACAATATTTGTGTCCTTGCCAACTATTTCCTTAACGTTTTCCCTTTCTTTCTCATGCGGAATGACGAAAACCGGCTTAAACCCCCAGCTTGTAAGATCAGCTAACCATCAAATTAGTATCAAGGAATGTTAAATCAACATTCTAAAACCATTAAAAGGCTGATAGGTCACACACATTGATTAGAGGAAGTGATTCTATCCCATGAATTACGATATATTTCCCTTTCTCAGTGCAGCTCTATATTTTGCCTCAACAAACTCCTTGAGCTTCCTTGAAATGGAAACTCGTAGCAGACCAACAGGATGCCTAGGCACACTCCGAAATGGTCTGCCCAGCCAATCAACCATCTGATTATACCTAACCAAGTAAAAATTTGTAAGATGTAATTAACTGAACACCCTCACAAGTACTATAGCTAGAGCAGATTATGAGTTTATACTAGAAACTCACATGTGGTATCCACCTTCTGAAAGATTCATACTATCTGAGAGTAAATGTTTCTGATAGAAGCAATCCAGCTCCTGCTCCATTTACATTTGGGTAAACGTAGCTTACTCTATCCCGAGCCGATGTCATAAACAAGAAAGCTGCATGCCCTATCCCTGCCAATTTGGTTGATTATACCATGTCATAGTACCTATTCAGCAAACACAAAGGCAAGCCTTCTTTAATTGATAATTCCTGCTATTTTTTCCCCTTAATCGGAACATAAGATTTGAAACCTTAAGAACTCCAAGCATGTCAATATACTATGCAATTAGCCCACCTGAGATTCTTGTTGAGCTTGTAAGTCTGTTTCCCTCTTGGTGATGCTATCACGTTGATTTGAACACCAGGATATCTTAAAGAAGGAAATAGTCCACCATAAGAATTCAGAACTTTTTACATGGTTGAGCTGAATCTTAATACCTTAATCTTATGTATGGATAAATATATGTATACCTGTCCCTGATCAACTGAATGGCAGGAAAGAAGAGCAAGTTATCATAAACGCCACCGGAAATGATACAGCAGCATCTCCTAAGATCACCTCTAATTTTGAAAGCCAAAGGAGCAATCTCGACATTAAAACCCATAAGGAACTTCAAGAACCCATAAGGGTTGTTGGGGTTATCAGGTGGCCTAGGGCCTTCCTCTTGCTTGCCGTCTGCAAACAAGGAGCCATATTCCATCTCAGGGTCGTCTCCATCGTTGAAAGGGTCTCAAGCTATGGGTTCTTTTTCTTTGCATAAGTTAGAGTGGTTCATGGAGGATGGTGGGGTAATGGGTTCTTCAAGAATGATGACTTGGTTAAGTGAGGAAAGAAGAGATGGGTTTGGGCACTAAAGAAGAAGTAGAGGCCGTTACTTTGTATTTCAGTTCTTGTAGTTGGGTTTTGGTATGGGAATTTTTGGTTTTCGATTTGAATGGATGGAAGCTGCTTGGATAAATGGGTCCCTACTCCTAGCCGTGGTTTGAGACAAGGTTGCCCCCTTTCGCCTTACCTCGTTGTTTTGTGCATGGAAAGATTGGCTCATGCCCTTCAATTTGCTGTTGATAAGTAATACTAGTCTCCTATCCAGTTGAATCGTAGTTGCTCTCGCATTTATTCTTTGCAGATGATTTAATTCTTTTTGCAAGAGCAGACCATGATCAAGTGGATATCATTAATTAAGTTCTTAATGCCTTCTGTCATTGCTCGGGTCAGAAAGTTAGTTCCTCAAAGACAGTGGTTTATTTTTCAAAAAATGTTCCTATGCAAACTCGTACCATCCTTAGTAATAAACTGGGTTTCAGAGAGACTTTTGATTTTGGGAAATACCTAGGGGTCCCATTAATTCACTCCAGAGTCTCTAGAAAATCCTACGATTACATCCTGGACAAAATGAAAGCAAATATTTCTGATTGGATTGCTAGTCGTTTATCTATGGCTGGGCGTATTACTCTCTCTAATTCAGTCTTGATGTCTGTGCCTTTGTATGTGATGCAAACCACTACCATTCCTAAATCTCTTATAAGGGAAACGGAGAAAAGTATTAGAGGCTTCGTCTGGGGTAGTTCAGAGGAGCAAAGAGGTATAGTCCTTGTCAAATGGGATCAAGTGCAATGCCCAAAGGATTGCGGTGGCCTCAATCTGCAGAATTTGGAGTTGCTTAACTGTACTTTTCATATGAAAAGAAAATGGCTTGGGGGGTCTATCAAAACCTGGATGCCTTTTGGGTTCAAGTCCTTTGCTCAAAGTATAATTTTGATATTGCAAGTTCCGTTTGCCCAAGCTCAACTTCTTATAGTTCAGCAATTTGGAAAAGTATCTGTAAGAGCTGGGGTTTTATTAAACAAAATATTCATTGGACCTTGGGAACTGGAAATCGGGTCAGCTTCTGGTTTGATTTGTGGATACGCAATGTTAATGAAGCTTTGTGGAATTTATCTACTGGTGAAATCGACATCAACCTTAGCTGCAATTCAGTGTCATTCTTTGTGGATGATCAAGGGAATTGGCATTGGGAGTTGTTTGCTCATTATCTCTCACAATGCATTCTCCTCCTTATCGTTGCAATTTGTCCTCCAATGTCTAATCAAGAGGAAGACAAGATTTATTGGAAGCTTTCTCCTTCCGGAAACTTCTCCATTAAGTCTGCATATGGGCTTCTTCAAGGGGATGATAAAGGGATCAATAACCCTCTATGGAATCAATTATGGAAGTGGAGAATCCCTCAGCGCATCAAAATTTTCTTCTGGCAATTGCTTAATGGTGGGGTCTTAACAAACTCTGTGCGCCATATGAGACACCTGGTTGTGTCTCCTTCCTGCTCTGTTTGCAATAATGGAGCTGAATCCTATCTTCACTTATTTGGAGACTGTTTTGTTGTTGTTCAATTTTGGACCCATCTCTAGCTGGGCGGGTTGATGAGTAATATTTTCGATAATTCTGATAACTTTGCTGATTGGGTCAAAATTAATGTGAATAGTACCACTATAGGAAATGGGAAAATTAGATGGTCCACCATTTTTGCTATAGGCTGCTGGAATCTTTGGAGAAGGAGAAATGGTGTGATCTTTGAAAATGTTTTCAAACCAATGGTGGTTATTATTCGGGAGACGTTTGATTATGCTGCAATTGTGGATGATACTCTCATATCCTTAGATGGTAGCAGCTCTTTCTGCTTGGGAAATCGTTCTATCAGCTGGTCCTGCCCTCCCTCTTCTTTCCTTAAACACAAATGCCCCCTGTTACTTGTGGAGGACTGAGAAGAGATTTTTATGGTAGATGGAGAGTGGGATTTGTCTCTAAGATTGGGTGCTGCCCTATTTAAAGAGCTGAGGCATGGGGAGTTCTGAAAGGGCTACAGATGGCTTTACAACGTGGTTTCCATTCTATTGTGGTGTAATGTGATAATCTTCTTGTGGTTAATATGGTTAAGGGCCTTTGCAATATTGGCATGCACTCTGCTTCTATTGTTTCTGAGATTGACAGTTGCTTTCACCTCGTTTTCCATTGATCATGTTTTTCGTGAAGCTAACTTCGCTGCGGATTATCTATCCCATTCGGCTTATAGCTACAATATTGGTACAAATGTTCTGACGGATCCCTCTCATCAAGCTCTAATGTTGGCTTCAACACGATAATTGTCGTGTCTCTTATGTTCGTTAGGCCTTTTTTTTCATTTTTCTTTTTTTGAGTACCAAAAAAAATATATTTATTTTTTTTATTTTACAACATATTATCGGTTTTTATAATAAAAATTAATATTTTATATATTGGCTCCAAGCCTCACATTGATAAAACCCGCTTCATTTTTCCCTGGATTCTCGGATCTCGAAATCGGATTCGAACATTCTCGGACAGAACCCCCTTTTACCAAAAGGTGTCTCTAACATGACGTGGCGTAGTCTCACTGGTGATTTTATTTCTCTCTCCTATTCTGATTCGTTGCTTTCTTAATGGAAAAAAGTCCACTCATAAATTTCCCTGCGAACAACGCGTATTTTCTCCCGACTTTCCCTAACTTTCTCACTCCCCAAACGCAGCCTTACTCGCTCTCTCTTTCTGCTCAAAGCTCAAGCCTTTGTAGTCTCTAATCAATGCAAAAAATCTGAAGTATTATCAACAGCATTTCCGGGAAGAAACATACTATTAGCAGACAATGTCTGGCCCACCGCGAGTCCGGTCTACAAACATCGCCGAACCGGAAAACAAGGGGCCGCAAAAGCCGGTGAAGAAAGCTGAGAAACAAAGGCAGCAGCAACTAACCGAGCCCAAGGACAAGAAACTGGGGAAAGTGGCGTCGGCTGTTTTGCGACAGAAGTCGATGAATGGTTCTTGCTCATCGGACGTCTCCTCGGACTCGTCGCACAGCCGTGTTTCATCGTCTTCCTCGTTATCATCCACATCAAGCTCCTGTGGGAGAATTAGGGTGGCGGCGAGGAGGAATGGAGTCATTAGGAGAAAGCATTGTGGGGTGAAAATTGATAAGGATGAACAAATCGGTGGTGTTGAAGACACTGTGGCGGTGGAGAGTGGTAATGTGGTTGGCGGAAACAGTGGATTGATGGACACAGCTGCTTGCGTAGAAATTAAGAAAAGGTGCGCTTGGGTTACACCCAGTACTGGTAAGTTCTATTTTTTTCTCTTTATTTTCTTGTGATTTAAGAAAGTTAAAGAATTGGGAAATCTTAACGGTGAATAAATTTTCTTTATTTTGCTTTTAGTAAGAACTAAGTGGAAAATGGTGCCATTTGTATTCCATCCATCTTTTATGTGGAGTTGAAAGCTTTTGCTACATTTGGAAAAAGCGGCAGAAATGGGAATCTAAGATGATTAAAATTTAATCTGCTAAGTAAATTGCCCAGGCTACTTATTATGATATGTATTAAATGGGCTCAACTTCTGTCCATTTGTAAAGTTGCTTACACTTTTTCTTCTTTGTTCTTCCCCCTCTTTGGTAATAGAATCTTCTCATCCTTTAGTGGTCGTAAATTCTGAAATGGTCTTAGGTTCCTTTTTGCATTTGCTGTAACATAATTTTTACTTATAAATTCCTTTTGATTTGTATTGCATGTTATCAATATACAACCAAGTTAATAAAATGTTTTCTGAATTAGTTGGTTGAGAGAAATTTTGCTACTTTAATCTATCGCTTGGTATGGTACTATTGAAACTAAATGTCTTCAAAACCAACAAACGGGATAATTTAGGAGTTTGGTCATGTATTTCTTTTGTTAGAAAGAGAAAAGAAAAATTCCCCTTCCTTTTTCGTATTGATAGTTTCAATTTAGATGCTTACAGTTAAGACATAATGATCAGAAGCATCAACCTCCTCAGCCTAGTTATATCGAGGGTATATATTTGGGAAAGGCCTTTCTTGAGGTGGTTCTATTTATCTTGATGGTGTACAAAAGATTGTTATAACTTATGGTGAAGAGGCTTCTCTCCATGTGAACTGATTTACAAAGATCTTGCATGGTTCTTTATATTCTGCCTATCAAGCAATGAACCAGATGAAGCGCTTTTCCTTGGAGCGTAAAAGTGATGGAACTCCCTTCTGATTTTAATTACCTTGTTCTGTAAGGGATCAAATCAGTGTTGCACTGGTTCATGAAAGAAATTTCAATTAAAAAAATAATTGAAGGTTCATGACACAAGCTGGTCGCCTTTGTGTCCTTAAACCTTAAGCAAGGAGGAAAACTCATCTGACATATCATCTCTTTCCCGAAGAAACTAATGACTAGCATAATGATTAATTGAATGTTTTCTCCAAGTTCAATTATAATTATCTGAATATATTTGCACGATGGTTTGTAGCGTGAATTCTGAATGAGCTAAACTTATAACCATCTCTTAAGCAACAATTTTTCTTTCAGAGCACATGATCTAAACTCAGGATATCTAAAATGTAACTGCCCTGGTGTATTACAAAGTATGAAGCTTACTGAGCTCTTTGTCAATGATACCTTGGTCCAGTGGTAAAATGATTCAAGGTTTAGGCATCAGGAACAAAGAAGTTCTAGGTTTTGTTTCTACTAATCTTGGGTTGTTGTTTTGATATTTTTTTTATTGTTTGTTTGGTTACTCTGCGTTGGTTGATTTGCTGTGGTTGTCCTTTCATTATAATAATTGACATTGTACCTTGTTCTTATTTTATAAAAGGATAAAAAAGTTAGGGAGTTCCCTTCCCTCTGTTATTCTTTATGATGGAATTTTTCTTGGTGTGTTGTACTTTACCTAATACCTCACAAGTCAATTTAATTGTTATTCTGAGCTTACTAAGGTTTTTCTTTTTCAACCTCCTGGCACAGATCCATGCTATACAGCTTTTCATGATGAAGAATGGGGAGTCCCTGTCCATGATGACAGGTATGTAATATTGGACAATGTTAGGTCAATCTTCTTCTAGCATATATTTCTAGACTGCAACTGTGTCCGGTAGCTTTTTCAATCTGATTATTCATTTTAACATGCAGGAAACTGTTTGAATTGCTATGCCTATCAGGTGCTTTGGCAGAACTGACTTGGCCTGTCATTCTTAACAAAAGAAATTTATTTAGGTATTGGCTATTCTCAAAATAATATAAATTTTCTGAGACAATGATCAGGATATACATTTCTATGCTCAATTTTTGACAATTAAATACATAAAATACATTATCAACACTCAAACTTTGATTAATGATTTAGCATTGATTAACTTGGAGAGATGTTTATCTGTATACAGGAAAGTGTTTTTGGATTTTGACCCAATTGTTGTTTCAAAATTAAATGCAAAAAAGATAGCTCTGCCAGGAAGTCCTGCCAGCATTCTACTGTCAGAACTGAAGCTAAGATCCATTATTGAAAATGCTCGCCAAATGTGCAAGGTAGAGACTTTGATATCTTCCATATATACATGCATACATATACTGTCCCACTTTTTGTATAAAAGGCTTTCATTCAAATTTTTGTTTTCTCTCTGGTCTTTTTACATCACTCTGGCACAGGACTTCGTAGGCAGAATGCAACGAAAATCTGCATAAACCAGTGATTGTCAAACTGATAGTTTATTAACCAAAATGAAACAAAGCACAATCTCATTTATTGTTGTTTGTGATGCAGGTTATAGATGAATTCGGTTCGTTTGATAAATATATCTGGAACTTTGTAAACCATAAGCCCATGGTTAACCAATTCCATTACTCCCGCCAAGTTCCAGTCAAGACCTCAAAAGCAGAGGTCATAAGCAAAGATCTGGTAAGACGAGGTTTTCGCAGTGTGGGGCCAACAGTTGTATATTCTTTCATGCAAGTGGTTGGCTTGACAAATGATCATCTCATTAGTTGCTTCAGATTCCAGGAGTGTTTTACTGCGACAGAAGTAAGGGAAAATGATGCGGGTCTCAAAACCAAGGATGAATATAAAGAACTTGAGCTTCCAAATGCTGTGGGGTTACTGGGAATTGAGAATGACTATGGTTCCTCATAATAGCCAGAACTTCGCAGTGTGATTTATGTACAAATGATTACCACTTCCACACGAGGTAGCTGCAAGCTCTATGTTTTTGGTTTGTGATCACTTAGTTGAAATCAGATTGCTGTTAGTTGCAGGTATTATTTTCTTTACTGAAGTAAATATGTTGAATAATCCTTCAAGAAAGTCTCTGTTATTAAGGTACCATTTTCCTGGTGGCATTTAAGATTTAAGACATCTAACTTCCAAAGAGAAGATTGCTACGCTGGTGACAGCCATCAACAGGAAACTATATTTGATTGGTGGCTGGTTAGGAAAATCTATTAACTTAAAATACTGTAGATTTAGAATAATAATAATAATAATAATAATATCTGTTATTGAGATTAAATATATCTAGCTTCCTCAAAATAGAAAATTCTTTTTACCCAGGTGATGGCCATCTTGGTTCAAACTCATTCTCTATATTCCACTGGGCTTGCACTTTCTGGAAGGCCAGCCAGCCAGCAATTGAACAGGACAATGTTTCACTATCAGTCACATGAGTCGTGCTTGTGAATGTTTCTTTGCATCTGTTTGCTTTTATATGCTTATGTATTCATGCAGGGATTCTGAACCTTAAACTAGTGAAAAATGAGAACATGACATTACATTCGACTTCTTTCACTACATTTTTTATATTTCAAGCAGTTTTCCTATTGGATTACGGCAAAACTGCTCCCAGATATGGCTGCTGCTTCCGGAACACTGAATTGGTATCTCTTTCAGGGAATAACCCATCTGTTCTCAAAATTCTTGGGCTTACCATAGTTGAAACAGGGAAAAGTGAGGAGATGAATCTTTTTCCTTCAAAATATCTCCAAAAAGACATTGAGCAGCTTAATCCTGATTGGCAAAAACATAGAGTACTCGTGCTTCTAACATGTGTTTAGAAGAGAACAAAATCCTCGACAGCTTTTAAAAGATTGCATAAACATACCTGCGACCTTAGTTTAATAATATTCTTACAGCATCCAAATCCAAAGTTGTCTAACCTTCTAGCACAATGAACCTATCAAAGAATCTTTTGATAAGTCAAGGTAGCAGATTACATTTGACTATAGATATACAAGGTAGCAGATTACATTTGACTATAGATATATAATAAATCCAGTTCTAAATTCTTCATTATCCAACTACTTCCTTTCTTGGCAGCCGTATGAAAATAATATTTTACTTTCCGCATGGGTGCCTGCGTTGATCAAATGCTTCTTTAGCATTGAAAATTTTGTAACTTTCAACAACTGAGGATTGGTACATTACATAATATAATGTCAAATAAAAGTTCAACAGCCCACAAAGGTCAATCTAGTGGTCTGTGTAATTTACCTAAGCAGTCATTGAACCTATTAAACTCCCTCTAGTCAAGTTTGGACAGCTATTTGTTGAACAAATTGCACCGCCTAAGGCCATCGAAAACGCCATTTTAGTGTAATTTAAATTGTGTAGATTCAGAAATTCATCTTCAGTTCAAACACTATTATATATATATTCTTCGCAATCCTTCTATTCCCTCTTAAATGAATAGTAAAATAGTGTTGTTACAGTGTTACGCCATTTTTGTCTTTTTGCCAAATGTAACGCCATTTTAATATTGGGCTGTAGATGGCCTAAGCTGCATCAAGTTGTGCCTTTCTGTTCTTTCAAACCCATAAAAAATATATCTACTGTCTTGAAAGCCAATTTTTTCATTTTTTGTTTTTTATTTTAACATTATATATATACATAAAAATATGAAATATGTCGATGAAAAAAATTGAAATTGAAACCTCTCACTACCTTCTGAGAAGAACTCATTATCATGTTTAAGCTTGATTGACATCTTATAAGTGATAAAAATTCCTTGAGAAATCATATATATATATATATATATATTTGTTTTCCTATGGAGCTGATACAAATCACATCTCTGAAATTCTTTTTCCTTTTCATTCTTTCTGATATTGTATTTACATCTAAACTCCAAATTTCAAAATGGCCTAAGGAGGTTACAAGATTCATGAAACCCAATTATTATCTAACTAAATAAAAATTCACCACTTTTCTGTGTGATTCTGCTGCAGCATTCTTCCAGAAATTGCTGCTGCTAATGCTGCTGTGAAATTGGGATCTTTGGTCAACGAAGATGCCATTTGTTCCACCAAAAACTGCCTTACTTCAGGTGCCTCCGTTCTTGGTTTTGAACTCCTGTCATCGCTGTTGGACTTAGATTTTGTGAGGTCAAGAGTAATGGTAGGTCCTGACGTACCAAGGGAGGCTGAGCAGGGTACTGAACCAAGAGTCAGGCTTCTACTTGCCCCTGATGTTGCCTCCATTTTTGAAGGATGTGGATGATTATGTTCACCTTCATAAGTAGCCACTAGTACAGATTGATCCTCAATGCTTCTTTGAACCTGAAGAAGATCAACAAAGAGGAAAAATAATTACTTAAGGAACCAATAACTATATGCCAATGAGTTCGGAAACTCTATTCTCATTGAAATTTACCATATAGTAAACACACAATGGAGTTAGTTTATGTGTGCCCTTTTGTCTAATTGCTGTCTAGGTTCAAATTGGCAATCAATTATTGATTCAAAGGCAGTCAAATTCAACAAATGCAATTGCATTTGTGCAAGAAATAACAGTGTTAAATGCATATGGTTTAGTACCTTCTTTTTGACAGGGCAGCTAGGAGCAAATGAGCACTTAAAATAAGCTCTTGGTGAAGGGTTATCTCTTGTGACCTTTTGGCCATATTTCCTCCATTGATATCCATCCTTGACAACCTGGAATCAATTAATTTGCAATTAATAATGAGTAATTAGCTCATGACACAATATTCATTAGCAACTTTGTAGAATTGCAAATAAGTGATGATTAAGGACTTACAAGACTTGTATCGGATGCTTCTGTCTTAACATAAACTCTTGAAATCTTAGCTTTGATCACTTCTTCTCTTGGTTTCTTGCAAGATTCTTCATCAGTTGAGCTGCTTTCAGAATTCCCATTCATGGCAATTGTGTTATCGTTATTAGTAGTAGTAGTATTATTATTGTTACTGCCCTCGCATTTTCTTTTCCTTGATGGGCTAAGCTCCTTATCAAGATTCTTGCTCATGCAATCCACCAACTGGCTTCTCAAAGCGTTATAGTTTTCACACATCACAGTTAGCATTTCACTCAGCTTCTTGTTTTCTGCACTAACTCTGTTCAATTCCTCCACCAAAGCTCCAGTCTGAAAGTAAGTAAGTAATTAATTAAAACCAAACTAAGATTAATTTAGACTCCATATTAGCAGCCATTTGAATCTTCATTAAGATATAATTACTAAGTAATTAAGTAAACTAACCTCTTCTTTCACGAAAAGCTTCTTCCCCAAATCCATAAAATTGCTTTCGACTTCTTTCTTCGCACCAAACCTAATTTCTTGAACTGGATAATTACTATCTCTAACACGTGGAGGATTAACGTTAAGATCCAAAGAAGTGTCCACCCATGAAGAAGAATAATCCATAGCAGTTGCTTGTTAAAATACCCAATAAAAACTATAAGACCAAATTAAAAGATGCTTCCTTTATCCTTGAAAAAACTGCTCAAAATCGAGCAATGAACTGAAGAAGAATAAGAAAAAGAAACTAAGCAGTAGTTCTTGATGAACCCAGATGGCAGAAAGCATATATAGAGCTAAAGGCTAGATTTTTACTCTTTTTAAAATAAGAAACAAGACATGGGTAGCTGGGCATATTGGCAAGAGAGATGCATATTATATAGAGTAGGGAGTGCGGAATAAACATATAAATAATTGAAAAGAGAGGAGAGAGAGAGAGAGAGAGAGAGAGGAAGTGGAAGATAAACAATGTCGGTCGTGAAGAACAAGATCGTCAAAGTCAAGCGAGAAGCGCCCACCAAAAGAGCAATAAACAGTGGATGTAACATGTGCCTATATCTATTTTAGCCTCTTGTTTCCTTTTTGGAATTTACAAGTTTAATGTTGACCAAATGCCTCTTTTTCGTCAGCTTCCCTTATTTATTTATATATTTATCTATATTTTGTAACTCTATTTTTTTTAATCTATAGTTTATACTTTATATTATACGAGAAATAGGGTTGGTCTACCTATAGTAAAATATAATTAGTCCTCGTGTACACGGGAATCTCTTTTTCTTTTTTTTTCCCTTAGTCACGTTCTGTTCTAAAGCATTTTCCAGAGATTTCTTTTTCTTTTTTAATGGTTTTAAAAGAATTGTGCAAATATCAATTAAGAGTGACTTAATTGGTGGCATTCTCATTTCTCACTTACGAGAATATAGAAGGTCTCAATTTCTATTCATTTTGTTACTATCTATTAACATTTGTGTAAATTTAATACTTGTATGATATATATAAGAGGATAATTATTTTTTGTTGTATAATTCATAGTTTATTGATTCCCTTAATAAATTTTATAAAATAATTGTGAAAATTAGTTAAAGATAGGGTTTTTCCTTTCTTGCAATGGATATATTCAAAGAGTATAGTTTTGAAATAGGCCAATTATACATGCAAGAGAAATATGAGTATAAAGAAAAGAGAAGAGAACATATAATAATTAAATAAGATCTTAAATATTTGTTCTCCTTTGCCCAAAACATGACTTGATTCATATTGCTTTCATTTTTCCTTTTTTTTCTCTTTGAAATTTCTGGTTTTGATCGTATAATACTTTATAAATATTTTATAGTTGAATTTTGGTTATATTATTGCCAAGCAATTGTAAATAATTTAGCACAATTTACGCAACAATCTGAAATTAATTCTGACTTTTTTTTTATATAAAAAATTAAGATTGATCAGAGAAGGAATTGGAGAATGAATGGTTTTAAGGTGTGAGACATGCATGCATGCACACCTTGAATGCTCTACTAGTCTACGGTCAAACCATGCATTCATCTTTTAAATAATTACTTGACTTTATCATATATATATCCGTACTTATATGTAATTATATATGACCAAATATAAATATACATATATTTAATTATATATGACTAAATTCTTTTTACATTATATAAAGTTCAAAAAAAAAATTGTGTATGAAATTCTTTAATATTAATATAGAAAGATAAAATATTTGACTTTATTAATGATATTATATCAACCATCATATCTGTATGAGTTATATGTTTGGTTTTACTAATTGGATAACGAGTAAAATAGATTAAAAATGAAATTGGAGTATTAAGACAGAAAAAAGAAATATAGAAAACAAAAAGGTAAAACATACTAAGTACAAGAGGTTATGCCTTTTGCTTAATTACACGTAATTAACAATCCTTTTGAAATTAAACTTCTTATATTTTCATAAAAAGGAAAACTTACCATTCAGATTAGTTTTTACTTCTTAAAAATAATTACAATAACAGATTCAGCTCATCTTATTTAATTTGTCAACATGAAGAGTTTCTTTCTCTAGATTGAATCCAACACATATTAATGAAATAACGGTATTTTGAGTTTAATTTTTTCATTTGCATATATATTTGAAAAATGCTATTCACGGTCATGAGATAAAGTAATTATCTAAAGCTTACTATATTTTATCGTTTGATAATACTAAAGAAAATATTTTTTTAATTTTCTCTTTCTTCTTTTTTTTTTTTTTCTATTCCTAATTCACCAATCAATAAGACTGAGTTTTGAATAATTATTTGAGAAAGTGACTGTACTTAATATTACTTTAATTATAATTATATTTAAAACCGAATATATATGATAGATTTGGAGTTGAATTCTGATATATATATATATATATATATATATATATAATCACTAGTACAAAAAAAAAAAAATACGTGGAACGTTATATGCAGTTGTTTTGAAGCTACGTGTACATTTTTTAACCGTAATAGTTTTTTTATTTAAATGCTAAAATTGAGAAGCTACGTGTCTTCTTCATATGTGTCTTCTCAATATCAATTGTATAAAATCCAAAATAACAAACACGTATCACCCTTTTTTTACTAGTAAATTAAGAAATTTTTATAGAATTATTGAAAAAAGATACTATTTATTTCAATATTTTTTTAATTAATATAAAATATTTTTATTTTTATTTTAAATTAAATAAAATAAATAAATAAATAAATATAATATAAATATTTTATACTAAATGAAATAGGGTGTGACAAAACGTATTCCATTACTCATTATTGAAACTCTTAACTTGGCCGACAAGTTGAAGAACATGTCAAAGTGAGTTGGCTCAAAGCATCAAACATGTTAAATGAATCCAGACCCTTCAAAGAGCATTTAGTGCCTTTCAAGTTGTTGATTCTCTGTATACACATTTTTACAATAGAATAATTAATTTACGAAGGTATTTTTCTCTAAAAAATAAAATTCCAGAATTAGCAGTATTGTAACATTTGTCATTTTGAAAATATAAAATAAAGTATGATATTGCTGAGATATGAATATTGACAATCACTATCTATTAAGTAATCTCATTGTCACGTAAACATATGGTAACGAAGCAATAATTATGGTTTACATGCATGTTTAAGGGACTTAATTTAGATTAGGAAATTAAGTAAATTGCTTTTCTAGTTATGTCTTGACCTTAATTTGAAGCATAATCAATAATATTACTAAGCTGGTAAATTTTTCTTAAGTAATACTCCCTCTGACTCCGTTCCATTTTTTTTACTGTTACTTTAGTTTTATTAAAATTAAAAAGTCATTAATTAGCCTTAAATTTAGGACAAAAGTTAGTGGTTAAAACTAAATTATTCTTAATTTTTGAAAGACTCAAAATTATTGAAAAAAATAAAAAAAATAAGAAAGTGTATAAATATTTATAGACTAAATTTACAATATATTATTTTGGAATTCTACGGCTAAAATTAAAAATAATAAAATTTATTGATATATAAATGGAATTAAAATTTTTTTTTTTAAAAGGGAGTAATTAGTTGTATAAACCCTGAATTCACTAATCAAGAGGTTAATAAAATTGCACATTGAATCTTGTCAAATCCGGTAGATTTTTTGCAAAAACGATAATGTCTAATAATAATTATAATATATTAACTGTCCCAGATTTTATCCTCATAATAGTAATAATAAGAAGAAAAATACAGTATTATAAAATATTTTCTTGTTTAAATTCAGTATTTATGGATCAAATTAATAAAAAAAATATCATATAAACTATTTTATTTCTATGAATACTCTTTTATTATATAAATTCAATCTAAATACTTTCTTTATCCCAAAAAAATAAACTCATTTTTTATTTCGAAAATATAGACCATTTATATTTTTTAAAGTATAGTTATTTTATTTCAATTACAAATATATACTTATTTATATATACTCTTATTAAATAAATCTAAATATTTATTTATTTTTTCATACATTAAATAAATAGTATTAATTTAACAGAATTAACTATTTTTTTAATATACATAAAAATAGAACTACATCTTTTATCATAGTGTAGAATGGTAATATTCCATATTACAAATCATTAATTCTCATTAAAAAAAAAAAAAAGAAGGATTAGTTAATGAAGGGAAAAAGAAACATGAGAAAAATACATAAACAACGTGGCCGGTGAGTGGGGTCTTAGGTCACATCAGTGACGTCACCCAACTTTATAATTTTTTGGAAAAAAGCAAACTTTGGAAAGTTGAAGTCATCTAATAATCCTTGTCAAGACTCCAACCATGGAGGCCCAATCCAAAAGACCCCCTAACCCTAACCCTAACCAGAAATTTAAAATAAAAACAAACTCCGGAAAGACAAAATAAATATTTGAATATAGTCAGTCCATTGAACCTGAAATTCATAATTCCACCCATTTCTCATTCATGTATATGGTTTGGCGTTCTATATTGTTTTTATTATATGTCTAATTCATTAATTAATTACGACATAAGGACACATATTATCTTATTTTTTATGATTATCCATTCTAATTTGAGTTTTTCTAATCCAATCCACTCATTCAAATTAGATTTGAATTGATTTTTTTATTTTAATATTAAAAAAATTCCATTCTGATTGTTATATATAGTTTTCATTAATTTATTTGACATAAAAAAATTATTACATATATATTAAATTTAATAGATTCGGGTAAAAAATAAATAACTCAAAGAAAGAGGAAGGCAAGGAAACAATAGAAAAGAAAAGACAAAAACAAAGAATTCAAATTCAGTAGTCTTACTTCCAAAGCACATGTTTATGACTAAATGCCCAAAAGTTCAACCATTTCCTTTCCATGACTTCAAGTCTGCCTGACATTATTAGCATATGGCCCCATTTTCTTCTTTTTTTTTTTCATTTTTTTCATCATGCAATTAATAAACAAGAAAAAGGACTTAAGCCTAATTAGGCAATTCATTAAAAAATATATATACATGAGAAAAAAATAATTTATTATGTGTGTGGATAAAGGAAATAACAAGGGCATAATAACACAAATATAGTTGAGTCGATATCATATGTAGGCCCTATGAATTTTCAAATATTAGACTATTTATGTCAGTGTCAAATTCTATGTAGTTATTTTAAAATTTATAAAGATGTATTTTGTTGTCTTTTAAATGGTATCTGATATAAATATGATTAGTCTCAATCTGTGAATCTAGTTGACTAATTGAAAATATATACAGTCTGACCCAAAAAAAAAAATTAAAAGACTAACTATATTAATATTACAAAAAAATTAACAATAATATCCAAATCAATAAATTTTAATTTAGTAATATTGATTTGGTTATAAACTCTCGAATTCAAATCTCTAAACAAATATTATTTTGTGAAAAAAAAGAAAGTTTACTATTTTGTTTAGGAATACTGACTCAGTTTCATCTTCCCTAACTCAAAAGAATTAGTAAAGAATAATATTCAAAAACCAGTAGGTAGTTTTGCTATCAATAGTTATAAAGAGCACACATATTCTTTTACTAATCGCATATTAATCAACTTGTGTAATTGTTCTTAGTCTTCTCACCTACCCAAAAATGTAATTAGAAGAAAAGATTGGTACCAAAATGAATTCAAACCCCCCCTTTTTTTTTCTTTTGATACATTTCAAGAATATTTGTCTAATAATTCCCATAATAGTCAAATAGATCTACCCATTAACTAGTCTACATTGCTTGAATTAACTAGAAATTAAGCATATTTTGAAGGCAAACACCACAACTTTGACACGTTCCTTTATTTTCTTCTTTCTATATACTAGGTTTTTTTTTTAATTAACGTGCGTTGTACGTGATTATTAGATATTGAATTTATCATTAATTTATATGAATATTACTGATTTATTAATTATTAAGAGCAACATATAAAATAAACGTAGTAAATAATTTACAGTTATTTTGCATGTCGCTCCAAATTACTAATTTATCAATTACTAAGAGTTATATATAAAATAGAAGTATAAAGTACTTTACAGTCATTTTATATCCCTTATTATTTCCACTTTTATGTATACTAATTTTTTTATTAATGTATATTGCATGTGATTATTAAATATTAGACTCGTTATTAACTCATATGTTATATATAAAATAGAGATAGTGGGTATTTTATGGTTATTTTAGTAAATATTTTTATAGTTATTTTATTCATCCTCAAGTTAATAATTTATCAATTAACAATCGTATATAAACTAAAAGTAAGTATTTTACTGTTATTTTACCTGTTCTCCATTTTTATTTATATGTATATTATAATATAATTATGATATGATAATAATAACACAAAATTTAATTTGTAAGCAAAGACGTCATCTTGTAGATAAAAAAAGTTTTTTTTTTAAAGGTTGTCGGATCATATTGAATTTCTCCCTGTTTAAGGATTTGCAGTATTGGGTGGTTCGTTTGCCCAATTAATACATCAAAAAGAATAAAAACTCCATAGAGTAAATAATAATTAATTTCAATGTAGATAATTAAAATATATATAATGAAGTTAATAATTAATGCAAATTGGCCTATGAAACGTGATACATGAAAATTGAAATAATGAATTGATATAATTAATTAAGAGTTGAATAAATAAAAAAACCATCAATGATATAAAAAAATTGGTACGGAATTCTTTTAGATTAATTATATATTTCGAATTCGAATAATGCAGCTGCTTTAAAATTTTGATAAAAATATTTTGCCGGTATTTAAAATTTTATTTAATACAAATATAATTAATCTCAGTCAGTTAATATATGGACTAAAATCACCGTATTATTAAAAAAATAATAATCGAATTTGAACAACACGTGTGACATACTTTTGACAATTGCTTAATTACGGAACATAAAATTTCTAATTCGCTACTTCAGTATTTTAGGTTCTGTATTACACTAACAATCGTAGTTCATAACTTCGAGACTTTTTGCTTCAAAAATTTCCTTAGAAGTTATATATGTATATATATAAAACAAAAAAAAATTATAAACTTCCCACTTTATCACAATTATTTAAAAATTTAAATTTAATTATATATATTTTAAGTTATATAATAAATTTTATTTCGAATGGACTTGATTTCATTTTGAGCATACTGGTGATGATCTAGAAAAATATAAAAAAATAACATGATATATACAGTGGATCTGATGTGAAAAAAAATTGCCACATATACAAAAATGGTACCGTTTTGCACAATTTAAAATCCAATTTGAAATTTTTTATGCTTGAATCAGACGATTTTTGGTGTCTTTCTATGACAATTTTAAATTGTAGCTATTTACTATTGAAAATAAACTTGCAAAATCTTCAAATAAAAAATTTTAAATTGGATTTTGGATTGTACAAAACGGTTTTGAGTGAGGTCCAATTCACTCGATGTAAAATTTATTATAAAATTTAAAGTACATATAATTAAACTCAATTTTTTAAAGAATTTGATATAATTGTGTGATAAAATGCAAAGTTTAAGTTTTTAATATAATTTAGTATATATATATATTATTAAATTAAATTCTTTTTTTTTCTTTTATTTTATTATTTACTATTCTTCAATTCAAAGATAATTTGTGTCAGATAAATATATATTAAAAAGATAAAATATTTTCTCCTAATTCTTAAAAATTGTTATATACCCAAAATTTTAACTCCAAACTTTATACCAAAGAAATTATGTATAAAAAAAAGTCTATATATTAAACAAAATGAAATTCGTAGCTTTTACTTTTAAAAAAAATTACTGTTTACTAACCCTAGTTTAACATAATATACTAGTATTTTTTATATTTTGACATAATATAGTAATACTCCTATGAGGTTTAAAAAAGAATATAATACAATAGTAAAAAAGAATAATCTTTTACTCGGAAGTATTAGTCTAATAAATTAAATTTGTAGAAAAGTATTAGTGCATTATATCAAAATTTTAAGAGGCAAATAATATAATTTTCAAATTTAAAAAAATACCAATATATTATATCAAACTATATAAAAAAATTAAATATTTTTTAAAATTCATAAAAATATTAGTGTATTATGTAAAAAAATAAATAGTAATTTTTCCTTCGTTTTAAATATACATGTCAAATTGGCATTAAAGATATACGGATGCCGTTTAAATCTAGTTTCGTTTTTAGATATACATTAAATTGACCAACCAAATTAAGTAAACTGAATGTCATTGATTATCAAAAGTTAACTAAAAAAACCCTAAAAGAAGTAACGTAAGAACAAATTTACAATTAGTTGAAGAGATGTTTGGATATGTGTTTGATGGTTGACCCCAACTGGAATCAAAGTCCATGGCCGCCGCCCTTGGAAGATGATGCCATCCATGATCTCATCTCCTCACGACCAAGTACTTAATTAGTGATTCATCCACACACACACACACATATATTTCATCTTTTCGGTTGTTTTTACTATTGTAAGATTATATAATTTTATTCGTTTAAAAAAAATCATTTAATATTTTAATTTTATAAAATTATTTACATTGAATTTTCAATGGCATGTTAGCTGATAAATCAGATTTTTTATAAAATATTAACTGCTATACTAAATTTTCGATAATTTATATTTAAAAATTAATTAAAAATAATTTTAATAAAACAAAAATATAATTAAATGACTTTTTTAGCGCGAAAAAGAAATCATTAATTTTACTAGAAGATCATATTATTTATCAGATAGAGTAAAAAATTGTCATTGGAATTCATTTTAGATATTTTATATTAAATATTGAAATTTAAAATATTGAAATTAAAATTAAGTAAGGGATGAAAATTTTTTTCCATTTAAAAATCTCAAACAAAGGTGTTAATAAAATTCTAACAGTCATATGCATTCTATTCACTCGTGGAATCCAGACGATCCGGAGGGATCACCACGGCTCCTCTCTTTTCGAGAATCCATACATCCCTTATCAATATATGGACTGCTATCTCTTGAGCACAAGTATATGTTCGACTTTTTTAGAGTGAAAAAAAAAATCATTAATTTTACTGAAAAAAAATAAAGTTTAGTAACCCAATTTAACCCTATCCATATAGGCTGCATTTCTTATTTTATACATTGATTTCTTTTTAGAATCTTATGTTTAATGTCAATTCTTTTTTCCCCCCTAATTAGACATTCATCCTGTAGCTCTATAGGTCTATCAACTTGTCAATTTTCCCTTAAAAAATCTTGAAATGTTCCTTTCTCATTGCTTTGAAAATGATAAAAAAAAATTGTTATAATATGTATTAAAATTATTGTATTTTACTTATAATAGTAAATTAAGAATTGATATATTTATTTCTCTTGCTATAATTTATTGCACTCTCTCCGTTTTATTTTGGAGCTTATTTCAATATAATTTATTTCTCTTGGTATGAGTTCGATTTTTTTAAGAAAATATAATTATATATATATATATATTAAATTTTTTAATTATATATCTATTCAATATACCTTGTTATCAATAAATGCAAAGTTATACTATTAGTCAAATGTGCATATTTTTATCCGTAATTACATTTCTTGATTTATGTAATAATACAAATAAGTCTATCAAAATAAGACGGAAATAGTAATAATTTAAGCTTCTTTTTTTTAATAAAAAAAATAATTTCATTGATTCAAATAAATAATACATTAGCATATGTACAAATTCACAAAAAATTATAGAAAATAGAATAGTGAAAAGATTCACAGCATTTAACTTAATAGCATAATAAATCAACTTAATTTCTACACATTTGAAAATACTATAGTGACTAAAATATATATAATTCAAATTATGCAATATATTGACGACCGTAATATAATTTGGTATCTCTATTCGATCGAATATATTTTATCTATTTGAATCACTTACCAGTAATTTCAAGCTAAGAGTGACAAAACAATTATCATCTCTGATTGCTTAATGAACAAGGACAATTAGAAGAAGAAAAAAAATGAGAGAAAAGGAGATTAGGGTTTTTAAATATTTTATTTTTAATGAGAATAATAATTTAAGCTTTTCTAATAGTAATTAGAATTTAAAACCATTAATTTATTGTCATATGTCAACACAGTTTTATATCCAAGTACCCATAAATTCAACAATAATGATTTAGATTATTAGCTTAACACTTAAAAACTACCATGATTTCAACTTTTTTTTCTTTTCAACACAAGTCCAAATTTGAACAAATAATAATGTAAATTTACCTAATTAATACTTGCATACCCATTATTGTTTATTTTATCCATTATCGTTTGTTTTTCTCCTATTTGAGATATATAATGTATAACTCAATCATCCAAAAAGGAATTATTTGATCAAAGTATTTTCGAGACATTTCAATAATGCAGTTTGCATTTGAAATGCCTAAATGAATTAGCATTAATTAAATTCATTAAATATATTATATTATATAGGTTAAATAATGTGGCCGAAATAGGAACAGTGGCATGCTAAAGGTCTACGAGTTGGAGTTGACTACTTACAACATTTTCAATCTAACTCTCTAGATTGTACTTTTTTTTTTTTTTTTAAGAGTTATTTTGTAAATAAGGTTTTCAATATATTTTTTATCTTTAAAATTTAGAGGAAATATTGAATTTGATTTTCTATATTTAGCGAATCAAATTCCACTTTTTATTCTAATAGCAGTTAATACATCTTCACTTTTTTATGCATATTCTTTCCTTTGTAAAGGTGGAACTTCATGAGGGCATAGTCACTAAAAAATTTTGAAACTTCCTTTTATATAGTAATCAAGGATGGGGGTGAAACTGATAGATTATGATTGTAGTTCCTGTTGATCTCAAAGTCAAGATCGGCCTACAAGCCAATAGCCCAACTCTCCCAGCCCACTTGATCCATTAGAATTTATCATCAACCCATATTTCATGGATTGAGTCCAAAGTCCAAATATCGAATGTGTCTTTTCAATATATATATATATATATATATATGAAAAGTGATCGGAATGGTGGAGATGCAAGATGGAATCGTCGTTGTCCTCAAAATCAAATTGAGAATGCCAAAGTCGTCTACTCCGCTGCCCTCACCGAAGTCGAGCTTGTTCAACAGTGCCTCCTCGTACTTCTCTTTTGTCAATGAATATTTCTCCTTGACCCAGTCTTAAGCTATTTGAAGTATCCTTTCCAGCTGACTCATGGAGGGGATTCGTCTTTGTGAAGTGTAATATAGATGTTGCGTTATTCGAAGATGCTCACCGGATTGGCTCGGGTTTGATAATTCGTGACAAATCTGGGCAGATGTTAAAGTGCTCTTCTGTGGCTTTTGATGATTTGTTCCAAGTTGGAGAGGCAGGGGCAGTGGGTCTTAGAGAAGGCTTAAAGTGGCTTCTTGATCTTCGATTATCAAGTGTCATCTTTTAGTTGAATTATTTGCAGGAGGTTCAGGCTGTGCAGAAAGATATATGTGGTAATAATGACTTTGGCTCCTTGATCCATGATTGTCTGCAGCTCATCTCCATGCGTGATAATTGGTCCATAACGTTCACTGAACGGCAAGGCCATATGGCTGCCCATTTTTTAGCTAAGTCTGCTATTTATTTTCAAGATGTAATGGTTTGGGAGCGTCCATCTCATCTCTTCTTTGCACTGACACGCTAAGTGCTTAATGAAATTTGCATTTATCAGCAAAAAAAATTAATTGACTAATTAATCAATCAATTAATTAATTTTCTAATCTTCTTCTTTTTCGTGAAAATGGCAATTCAATCCCAAGTATTCAAAGATATTTTCAACATATATCTAATGAATTCCTAAAATGTTCCCAAAATATTTGTAAAGCATTCTCAATATATTTATAAGAAATTTCTGAAATATTCTTAAAATATATCCGAAATATTTTCAAAATATACCAAATCAAGATATATCCAATAAAAATTTATAAGAATACCAAGCCCAAGTATAATAGCTTATTTGCACTTTTTGATATGATTTAGATGACTTTTTGAATTTAAATATTTTTGTAATATTTTTTAAATACTTTTAATATATTTAAAAAAAATTTAAATAGAGATAATATATTCTTGGAACTTTTGACATTTTTGAAAAATTTCAATAAAATAAGATCTGACACTACAGCCCAATGATTAGTATTAAGGCAAATTATATTATCTATTTGAGTGCATAATGGTAGATGCTTCCAATGAGTTCACATGTGTCAGATACATTATTTAATAATAATAGATAAATTATTTTAATAACGATAATTTTTTTGAATCTAACAGTTATTTTTCTAAGTCTTTGTTTTTGGCAGTTTTTTCTATTATTTTCTTACTTATTTTATTTATTGCTCTTGCTTAGCTAATCTTTCCATTTTGACAAGATTTTTTTACATATTTTATTTATATACTTCTATTTGTTTTTGTTTTTTATTTTTTGTAACTTCTTGTTCTATTACAAATTGATGAATATATTTCATTTTAGAATGCGATATGTAAGAGTCTAATTTGTGATAATTCATGTAATAATTAAATATATATGAAAAGATGAACAAAATTCATAAAAACATATATATTTTTAAAATAATGTATCTATAATCATTAAATAATGATTATGAACTCGTTAAGCAAATAATCAAACATGATGAAAAAAAATTTATGAAAATAAATAATAATTCTATAGTTATAAAATAATGTATCTACAATTATTAAATAATAAATCTGAATCAAGTAAGCGAATAATTAAACATACAAGAAAAGATAAAAGAAATTCATAAAACAGATAATGAATATACAATTATAAAATAATATTTCTACAATATTAAATAATAAATCTGAATTTGATAAGTAAATTATCAAATATACAGGAAAAAATGAAATTGATTCATAAAACAAATAATGAATCTATAGTTATAAAATAATGTATTTATAGTTATTAAAATAATAAATTTACAGTTATTAAATAATAGATCTATAGGAAAGTTAGAGATTTTTAACTTCCGCACGCACGAATGGGTCTTTGGAGCATCCAACAGTGTGCATGTAATACCCATTTACCCTACATTTGATTAGTAAGATAAATTGTTGACATTAAGGTGATTGATCTCTATTTTGATTTTAACAATCAAATTAAATGTTACTAATGTTTTCATCTAATGTTGTTTTGATAGTGTATAAAGTTTAAAGTCAATTGGATTTTATTTGCTTAGTGAACAAATCAGTCAAAAATTGAAAGATAGTTTCCCCCTCGGGAAAGATATGTTCCCCCTCGGGAAAAATATGTCCCCCTCAGGACAAAAAGTTTCCCCCTCGGGAAGTGCTAAATTTTAGCATTCTAAAAGTTCTAGAAAGTTGTCCCGACCGGAAAATATAGTTTTCTGACCGGGAAACATATTTTTCCAATTGAGAAACTCTTGTCCCAACTGAAAAATTTGATTGAGACTAGCTGTTGAAGAAAAGGACAAATCCAAGGCTGCCACGTGTAAGGCTCCAACAAATATATGAAGTTCCCTATCGGGAAACATGGTTACCCAACTGGAAAACTGTCTCTGTCAGATAATTTTTAGTCAATCTTTTTTAGAACGTTAGAAATAGTTTTGGCACTATATGTAATGACTAATTGGAAGGTAAACACTATAAATAGACCTCCAAAAGACCTTAGAAAATAAGAGCTTGATTTGAAGTGTATCAAAGCTCTTGCAATTTTAATTCTCATATCTTATGTAAGAAAGGTTAAAGTGTTAACCTTAAACACTTGGATATAGATTGTAAGAGTGATTCTAGTGAGAAAAACTCTTGTTTAAATTGTGTGTGAGTCTGTTCAAAACACAATGAATTGGTTGTTGTGTGAGCTATTAAAACACAAGAGATTTGAGTTTGGTGTGAGTCTTGAGAAAATATTTAGTTGTGAGTGAGATAGGAAAACTCTCTAATTATGAGTTAACTAGAAAACTCTCTTGTAATCTCAAGGTTTGTTAACACCTGAACATCTATAAATTCTTGTGTGCAATCTTCTTTTTTTTCTTTACTTTCTATGTTTTATTTACACATTGCTCAAACACTTAAAGAAATCAATTAAGCCGAAAATTTCTATTTGCCACCAATTCAACCCCCCTTCTTGATGCTCCATATTTCCAACATAAATAAATGGATGTTAAATAATCTACCAGATTAAAATACTTATATTTTTTTCTTTTATTATTATTATTATTATTATTATATCTTTTTTTAATACATATAACAATTTAATTGGTTAATAAATGTATACCATAAAAAAATATTACTTTATATTTTGATATAAAATATATATTTTTACACTGCAATTTCTACTTATTATTGTACTTCTATACCCCGCTATATATATTACATGAGAAAATCTTGACAATATATTATAATGCTGCTTTAAAATATACCAAAATAAATTTGGAACTTTAAGTTGTTGTCCGTCTAAATTTTTTTCTTCTTCTGACAATTAATCTAATGTTTCAGACCTTTTGCGCGAGAAAAATTTACCCACGTTAAGCTAATAGTTTAGTGGTGCTTCATAGCATAAAAATCATACATACGATGCATTTATAAATTTTATACATGCCACAACATAATATCAATATCACAAATAATATTTTACATATATTCATAGATTAAATATGTCATGTAATTTAATTTATAAAAATGTGATCGCATACTTTCATTATCTTTATTTATAACACTTTCTTATTATTTTTAGTCAAACCCCTAACACCTGTGTTTGAACTTATAAGTAGGAATATAAGGTTTACTATTCTCGGCCTTTTTATAATATTGTCATTCTCGGCACTTGTATTCATTGCCATTACCGGTTTTTTTTTCAATATTGTCATTTCCGGCTTTTATTATTTTTATAGCACGCGTTTCTTTTTCCCTTTATTGGCATGTCAACCTATTCTCTATTATAGTTCAAGTCTAGGTGTGTTCGGGCTTTTTCATAATTATTACCATTTTCGGATTATTGATATTATATGTACACTTATGAATATGGAATGTTCATATGTACAATTGAATATCAAATAACCAACAATTATTACATGTAAAACATGCCATATATATAAAAAAAATACTACAAAACAAACTTTCTCATTCATGGCAGATTCAGGCTTTGAGATTTTGACTCAATTTCGGCCCATTTCCACTCATAATTTGAATTTATAACCTTCTAAGATTTTATGCCTTATTGTCTTAACTTTAAAATTCAATAAAAATCACCTCAATCCGAGTTTTCTACTAAAAGTTATGGTCAAAATACCGGATAATGTTCTAATACTTTTTATCCAGTATTTTCATGGTACTCTTATGTCTGAGATTTTGTGACTGAATTTTGACCTAGATACAAGCTGAATTTCAATTCATAATATTCATAATATTTTTAGCTCTACGTCTTATCTATCATTTCCAATTTGTTCATGACAATCCAATCTATAAGGATTAGGTTATGGTCAATTTAATCAGGACTATTCTAATGCAAGTGCAACAAGGCACTTGTAAAGTTTATTGCAATTCAAGTATTTCAATAACTTAAGTCATTCATATCATATCCAAAATTTCCAGATCACATCACCATGCATAAAACTCAACATTTCATATTAATTTACAACAAAATCATATTGGCAACTATTTTTCACATAAGGTATTTTCTAAGTTACATGCAAACTTACATTTCATATAAATTTCGTATTTTATGGCATGCACAGTTTTTATTCAAGAAGCACTTACCTATACAGTCTCAAATTCTTCTCTTTTCCTTTTTTTTCTTGTCTTACTAGGTAGCTTTTTTCTTGCATTTGCCTATCTCTTGGTGGCTACTTGTTTGGCCTTAACAAAAAAAAGAAAACAATATGTCACGAAATGACACATTCAACCATTGTTTGTTTATGCATGAACATTAAGTAATGATCCTAATGATACTCTACATTTTCTATAACTTCATTTCTTCTCTTCTTTACTTTATTTAAGTTCATATTAACCTAATGTCATTCTCTCCATTTAGAACAACCAAAACTGCCCCATCAATTCCAAGTCTTTTTCCATAATATTCAACATCAACTAGTCATATACCAAACATCAACACTTCTAATCATCTTTCCAAACATATCCCCATCATATGGCTACCCATTCCTCTTCATTTTAGGTTATGTTTCATTTATTTACAAGTCACAAAATCAACCTCCATGGTTATATAAACTAAATTCCAAAACAATTCAATTCAATGTTACACTCCAACACAACATCAATATAAGTTCACAACTTCAAGCAAAACCCTAATATAACGCTTCTAACCGTACCAGTCAACAACAAAGAGTTCAAAGACATGTAATAAGGTTGGATTTGATAAGAAGAAATTTACCTTGATGATTTTCTTATGGTGGCAAAATTTTTCCAAATTTCTTCTTTGTTTATCACCCTAACTCACTTTTATGGTAGAATTTCTCTAATTTTTTTGATTCTTTCTAACTAACATTTTTTTCACTCTTTAAATAGCTTAAAAGACATCAAAATGGAGGATTTAGGGAGGATTTGGTTGGCCAAAAGGGAGAGGAGAAGAAGAAGATGATGAGTTTTTGGATAAGTGAAAAAAATGCCACCAATTTTGACTTTTGTACTAAGTTTAGGGTTTGTAGGTTCCACTAATTAGTTTAATCTCCTTTCCTATTGATCTATTAACTTAATTAATTTTGATTAAAATTTAATTATGAAAAATTCCACTTGTACCACAAATTTCCAATTTCTTACACTTTATTTCCCAACAATTTCGATAATACTATTTTTGTCCATAGAGAAATTTTTAAAATTTTCCTAATTCTTCCACCAATCTTTTAATTCCATATTATTAATATTCCTACTTATTTTCTCTCATAATTTATCATTTTTCCATGGATCCAAATTTAGACTCTGACCGGACCAGCACGCCCGACTATGGTCACACGCGATCGAAGTCTAAATCGCTGGATGTTGCAGTGCACTCAGGTGCACAGTAGGGCACAATGCTAAGTGCTCCAATGAGCTCACACGTGTAAGATATATTATTTAATAACTGTAAATAGGGGTGTGTATTAGTTCGATTTTGAACCGAATCGAAATTAGAAAAACCGAACCGAATCGATTGCAATTTATAAAAACCGAACCGATTAATATTTAAAACTGAACCGAAATATTTTGGTTTGGTTTGGTTCGGTTTAATCAGTTTTGTTAACTTATTAATTGAATTTATATAAATTATAATTATAATTATATTTTATCAAATATAATAATTAAAACCAAATACCATAATTTTATTAATTATAATTAAATTAAATTAATTATCATAACTTTATTATGAATGTATAAGTTAAAGTTATAATTAAATAATATAACTATAAATTAAGATAAAATAGCATAAATTATGATAAAATTTGATATAATCATTACTTCATCAACTACTATAATTATTACAAATTAAATTTAATTACCATAATTTTATGAATTATCATAAATTGAAATCAATTATCACAACTTTATAAATTGGTATAAATTAAAATTAATTATTATAAATTTATCAATTACTCCAAATTAAAATTAGTTAACATAAATTAAAATAAATGTTTATAGTTCATGACTTTATCCTGCCATAAATCAAAATAAAATATTACAAATCATAATTTTTTATCTAAAAGTTATAATAAATAATTAAAAAAATATATATAAATAAAAGTTCGGTCAGTTCGGTTTAATATATTTTAAACATTTAAAATCGAACCGAATAAAATAAACCAAAATTTAAATAGAAAATCAAACTGAATGATCTTAAAACCGAACAAAGTAAAGTAAATAAACCGAAGAACATTCAGTTCGGTTCGATTTTCAGTTTCAGTTCGGTTTTGCACACTCCTAACTATAGATACATTATTTTAACAATGATAATTTTTTTGAATTTAATATTTATTTTTTTAACTCTTTGTTTTCGGCAGTTTTTTCCATAGTTTTTTTACTTATTTTGTTTGTTGCTCTTGGTCAACCCATTTTTCTATTTTTTACAAAATTTTCTTACTTATTTTGTTTATATTGTTTGATTTATTTATTTTTTTGTTCTATTTCAAATGGATGAATATATTTTATTTGAGAATGCTATCTATGAGTGTTTGATTTGTGATAATTCATGTAATAATCAAATATAGATGAAAAAATTCATGAAAACATATACAGTTATAAAATAATATATTTATAGTCATTAAAAAATGAATATGAATTTGTTAAACAAATAATCAAACATATATGAAAAGATGAAAAAAATTTATGAAAACAAATAGTGAATCTACAGTTATAAAATATTGTATATACAGTTATTAAATAATAAATCTGAACCAAATATGTAAATAATTAAACATACAAAAAAAGATAAAAGAAATTCATGAAACAAATAATGAATATATAATTATAAAATAATATTTATACAATATTAAATAATTAATATGAACTTAGTAAGTAAATAATACAATATACAATAAAATATGAAATTGATTCATGAAAACAAATAATGAATTTATAGTTGCAAAATAATGTATCTATAATTATTAAATAATAAATTTATATTTATTAAAATAATATATTTACAGTTATTAAATAATGGATTTATAGGAAAGTTAGTGATTTTTAACTTTCGCATATGCATATGAGTATTTGGAGCATCTAACAATATATACTCGGGTGCACAATATTACAATTTTTAGTATTAAGGTGATGTAAGTAGACAATAAAGGAAAAATTACTATTGTTTGATATATTACACTGATTTTCTATTAAATTTTAAAATATTTACAATTAGTTAAAAAATATTATTTTTCGTTTAGAAAATATCAGTAGAATATTTTAAATTTCAGGAGAGTATTAATATAATATATCAAATTTGCAGAAAATATTAATATAATAAATCAAAATTTAGATAGTGAATAGTAATTTTTTCTTCGTTATTTTATTAAAATATAACGTCTTCCCAATGAAAAATCTAATAAAATGACGTATTAATAGAATATAATAAATTTAGATAGTGCATAGTAATTTTTATTATTTAAAAGTGAGTTATTGATATTGTTTCAAAATATAAATAAATGAATAAAATTATTAATTTTGTTCAAATAAAATTAAATTGTCTTGATATTTGTACACTTGTTTTTTTTTTTTTTTTTGGTTGGAGTGTGGATTCGGAGACGAGAGCCAAGCCCGACAGTATGTCCTAGGCTTCTACACATATCAATGTTGGAGCTGCTGCTGAATTGCACGCCCCTAGAACCATATCTACCAATGGGTGGACTAACCGCTTTCTCTCAGTGTCCTGATATTCCTCCTCGTCAAACGCCGATTCTTTCCCTTCTATTCGCATACAAATTTCTCGACTTTCTTAGAAGTTTTCAACTTTCCCAACCATGCCTTGATCTGTATCCCCAAAAATCCCATTCCTGCGACCGATCCTACGAACATTTTGCAAACCCAAAATGTTTACTTTCTTGTATCTGGCTGAATTTTCCGGGAAAATTCTCCTTATTTCCATCAAATCACTTACTCTACTTTAAAACCCATTTCCGATCTTTCCCTTTTTGTACTTGAAAATGGTTTTTCTTGTATAGATTTGGGGAAAAAAATATGCTTTAATTGTTCTGCTATATAGGACCAAACAGAGCAAGTGGGCAGCTGTGTCGGCGGAGCAAGACATATCCTGTTTGGAAAGTACGAGATTGGGAGGCTATTAGGCCATGGTACCTTCGCCAAGGTCTATAAAGGGAAAAATCTGGCAACCCAAGAAAGTGTGGCAATTAAAGTCATCCTTAAGGATCATGTGAAGAAGAAAGGATTAATGGAGCAGATAAAGGGAGAAATTTCAGTGATGCATCTTATCAAACACCCACATGTTGTACTGTTGAAAGAAGATATGGCCACCAAATTGAAGGTTTATTTCGTGATGGAATATATTAGAGGCGGCGAGTTGTTCGCCAAAGTGAAGAAGGGAAAGCTCAAGGAAGAGTAGGCTAGAAAATACTTTCAACAATTAATTAGTGCTGTTGATTATTACCATCGTGATTCAAAGCCTGAAAATCTCCTCTTGGATGAAAACGGAGACTTGAAAGTTTCCGATTTCGGTCTTTCCGCCTTGCTGGAGCACCACCAGAATGATGGTTTGCTACATATACAATGTGGAACGCCGGCGTATGTTGCTCCTGAGGTTTCAAGGAAAAAAAGGGTATAATGTGCTAAGGCTGATATTTGGTCCTGCGGTGTTATTCTATTTGTTTTGCTGGCTGGTTCCTAGCCATTTCAAAATGAGAATTTGATGAAAATGTATCTGAAAATTTTTAAGGCCGATTATGAGTTTCCTCCCTGGATTTCACAGGAAGCCGGGGATTTGATATCCAAGCTTCTTGTTGTTGATCCAGGTAAGAGATCTACAATCCCTGATATAAAGCAAAGTCCCTGGTTTCAACAGGGAATCATCAAGCCCATCCCTTTTCCTTCTGATTCAGAAGAAACTGAGAAATGGCATGAAGCTATTGCACCAGACAAATTCTCAGAAACAATGCATTCTCCACCTTTCTCCAATGAATTTGAGTTCATATCAGCAATGTCATCAGGATTTGATCTTTCAAGCCTATTTGAAAGCAAGCAAAAATCAGGCTCAATGTTCACTTCAAAGTGTCCTGCGCCAATGATCCTGACCAAGTTGGAATCAGCAGCAAAGGAGCTGAATTTCAATGTGGCTGCCAGTGACTCGGATTTTAAGGTGAAAATGCAGAGGAAAGTGGAAGGAAGAAATGGGAAACTGGCGATGACCGCAAAGGTATTCGAGGATGCACCGGAGGTGGCGGTGGTTGAACTCTCCAAGTATGCGGGTGACACCCTTGAATTCACCAAGTTGTTTGAAAAGGATGTTAGGCCTACCTTGAAAGGCATAGTATGGAGCAAGTTGTTAAAATGGTTCATGACATGTGAACCAACACTTCATGACATGTGAACCAACACAAAAAATATGGATACGAAAAATACATAAAATTAACATATTAGTATTAATCTTATACAAGCTTGTGTCATAAATAGTCGATCTATTTATGACATGGTTCAAATTGTGTCATGTTTTGGATCAACATGTGAATTGATTATAATCTGTTTAATTTTTTTATATTGTTTCAATTCGACCAAATTTATTTATAATACAAGTAAATTTATTGAAATATCAAGGTTAATAGTATTATTTTATAACGTGTCAGTCGTGTTAAATGACAAAAAAAAATATAATCGTATCATGTTGTGTCAAATGATCCAAAAAACATAATTATATCGGATCGTGTCAAATAACCTAAAAAAATATAATCGTGTTGTGTTTGTGTTGGATTTTTTTTATTCAAATACAACACAAAAGTTAAACTTATCTTATTCGTGTGATCCGTTTAATTTCGTATCGTATTCATGTCAACCCGATTAATAATGGATCGTGTTTGTATTAACTTTAGTCGTGTCATCTGAGTAGATCGACAGGACACGATTACAACCCACTAACCCCTTTTTGACACCCTAAGGAGTTGGCAAGGTGAAAGCAACACTCACCAACTTGTAGGCGAAGCTCCAGCAAGTTAGGATAGTTTGGTTGAATTAAAACTAGGGGAAAAAAAAGGACAAAAGACAACAGATCAAGAAACCTGAATTCTAATACGTACTGTAATGAATTAGTCAAGGGTTGTGCTTGGTTTTCCTAATTACTGGAAATAGGTTGCAATGATTTGTGGTGAGATTGATTGCAAATTGACAACCCAATTTCTCCTTTATTATAATATAATATAATTATATTAATATCTTATGAAATTTAAAAAAATATATTATTTGATTTCTGTAATTTGACATAATACATTTGTATTTTTATGAGATTTAAAAATTATATTATTTAGTTTCTGAAAGTTTGATATATTATATTAATATCTTTTTATAAATTTAATTTATTATAATATTACTTCTCTGATGTTTGACATATTATATTAATATTTTTTAAACAAAAGAGAATATCATATTATACTAGTATTTTTCTAAATAAAAGAGAATATTTTTTCTTACTAATAATAAATATTTTAAAATTTAATAGAATGATTATATAATTTAATAGATATAAAGTGGATAAGGTAAATAATATATTTTTAAAAAGTATATTATCTCAAATCACTTTTTCATAAATACAATGGGCCATAATGGATAATCCAACTTGACCTAATGTCCAAGGCCTCCATTCAGAAAGCTGACTTGGGATGTATTTGTGGAATTTGGACTATGGACCAAATAGATAAATTTCCTTGTAGTCCTCCAAGGATTCATCATTCACAGATTGATCTAAACTTTTGATAAGAGTTATCCTCAAAGAATACAATTAGTTTTCATTGGTCAAATGATCACACACTTATCCCCTAACACAATCAGTGATCGAACCCATGGCAAAATTTTAAATTATTAGCAAATGATAAGATTTGAATCGAATCAAAAAATTTCGAATTATGTTATTTTGGATTTACAATTTCTGTTTCGAATAGAATATTTAATAAACTTATCATATCAATTCAGAAATATACGATAATTCAGTCAACTTAATTTTTGAATGCCGAAGGCGTTATTTGGTTGATGGAAATGGATCTTTCATGTATTTTCCTTCAATTTTTTTTTTTAATCACATTTCTGTGGAGAATTAAAAGGAGATGGTGCATGAAACTGTCGGCAAGGAGGAACTTATCCTCTCAGCAACATGCTAATTTGTTGGCTAAGATGAGCCATAATATTTTTTTTTTTTGTGTAGACATGAAATCATTAAAAGAGAGCGGATTGCAATTTATAAAAACCGAACCGATTAATATTTAAAACTGAACAGAAATATTTTGATTTGATTTGGTTCGGTTTAATCAGTTTTGTTAACTAATTAATTAAATTTATATAAATTATAATTATTATTATATTTCATCAAATATAATAATTAAAACCAAATACCATAATTTTATTAATTATAATTAAATTAATTATCATAACTTTATCAAACATAATATATAAGTTAAAGTTATAATTAATAATATAACTACAAATTAAGATAAAATAGCATAAATTATGATAAAATTAATATAATCATTACTTCATCAACTACTATAATTATTACAAATTAAATTTAATTTCCATAACTTTATGAATTATCATAAATTGAAATCAATTATCACAATTTTATAAATTGGTATAAATTAAAACTAATTATTATAAATTTATCAATTACTCCAAATTAAAATTAGTTAACATAAATTAAAATAAATGTTTATAGTTCATGACTTTATCCTACTATAAATCAAAATAAAATATTACAAATCATAATTTTTTATCTAAAAGTTATAATAAATAATTAAAAATATATATATAAATAAAAATTCGGTCAATTCGGTTTAATCTGTTTTAAACATTTAAAACCGAACCGAACAGAATAAACCGAAATTTAAATGAAAAATCAAACCAAATAATATTAAAACCGAACAAAGTAAAGTAAATAAACCAAAGAGCATTCAGTTCGGTTTTGCACACTCCTAACTATAGATACATTAATTTAACAATGATAATTTTTTTGAATTTAATATTTATTTATTTTAACTCTTTATTTTCGGCAGTTTTTTTTCATAGTTTTTTTACTTATTTTGTTTGTTGCTTTTGGTCAACCCATTTTTTTAATTTTTACAAAATTTTCTTACTTATTTTGTTTATATTGTTTGATTTGTTTTTTTTTTTTGTAATTTTTTGTTTTGTTACAAATGGATGAATATATTTTATTTGAGAATGCTATATATGAGTGTTTGATTTGTGACTATTCATGTAATAATCAAATATAGATAAAAAAAATTCATGAAAATATATACAGTTATAAAATAATATATTTTGGTTATAAAATTAAATTGTCTTGATAGTTTTTTTTTTTTATGGAAATGGATCTTTCATATATTTTCCTTCAAATTTTTTTTTAATCACATTTCTGTGGAGAATTAAAAGGAGATGGTGCATGAAACTGTTGGCAAGGAGGAACTTATCCCCTCGGCAACGTGCTAATTTGATGGCTAAGATGAGCCATAATAATAAATTTTTTTTTTTTTTTTTTTTGTGGACATGAAATCATTAAAAGAGAGAAATATGAGCCATCCATTTCAGAGAATCTAGGATGGAGCCCGCCTTTAAAGTACAAATACTGCTACCGCAAGTGCAAGATTTGAAGCACCAAGTCAAAAGGTTCCTTAAAATTCTCAACGTCAAAACATGCACTGTCTGTGCCTGTGGCCTTCAAAATTCTCCCATTTCCCAAATTTCCTTTTTTTTCTTTTTTCAATTTAATCACTTGAAATTTCATTTTTTATTGTACAAAAATATAAAACATGAATAACTGTGGTGTAAAAAGTGAGAGCAGTTAAGGAAGAAGAATTTATAGCATCAGCAGATGTATGGAATAGTAGTAGTAACTAATAATTAATAATTCAAAAGTGGGGAATACATACAAGAATATGCCTATCGTCAAGAAAGATTTTACCACATAGTTCCTTAATTAAAATAACTAAAAGCACGTCGTCACATATCAATATAATAACTTCTACTTTTTAAAGGTCTTGATTTAGAGTTTATTCGGTTCGGTTCAACAATGATAGTAACATTAGTAGCAATTAATTTTTTGCAGATAAGAGAGATAATCAACTCAGTATAGTGTTCAATCATTCATATTTAATTTAAAAATATTTAGTAATAATCATATAAACATATATATTAACTTTTTATTTGTCTAGACATTTTAGACGTGTTTGGTTTAACTGTTGAAGCTAGTTAATAATTTATTATCTGCTAACGGTATAATACTTGTTGTTTAGTAAAAATTATTGAACCATAGCTGTTATAATATAAAATTACTATCATTTATGTAATTTAATATATATTATTTTATAATATATAAATAAAATATATAATATATTATTTATTTGATATATTTATTCATTTTAATATACTAAAAATTACTATAATAATAATATAAAATTTCAAAAAATATAATATAAAAGTAACTAAATAAAAATTGAATTCAAAATTTGTTATTTATTTATATATAAGAATAGCTTAATGTAATGATAATTTGAATTTTGTTTTTGAAAAAGCACTAAGATGAAACACTTATCTATTATCAGTTATGCCATCAACAATTGAATCAAACATCCTTTTAATTTAAATTATACTCTTTAGTAAATTAGAAGATATCCAAGGGTAAATAGGTTAATCTATTTGATTTGACCGAGTCAAATATACAGATATAATTTCTATATATTATGCCCGGTTCTGATAATTTCTATATATTATATTTCAGAACAAAAAAAAAGAAAAAAAAGAAAATAGATTACGGCATTGGAAGCGGATTCATTAGAAATCAATGAGTGGAAATTATTATTTATTACCTTTTTTTTTCCTTGGTCCTTTTTCTTTTGTTCAGCAGCACCTTAATATCCTTTGAAAAACCACCTTAATATAATTTTCAGCACTTTAATATATTATGAATATCTGATATGTGTAATCTAAACAGATCAGAGATAAACGCGCAGGCAGATTGAATTCTTTATATCTTGTTCTCACCAGTGACACACACAGAGTAGAAAGGAGAGAACAGGAAAGTATTCTCCTTGAAAACTAAGGTCAGTCACATTACAGCCATGCAAATTCTGATTTCTCTTTTGTTTTTTTTTTTCCCTTTCATTCTTTATGGGGTTTGTTTCTTTTGCTTTTATTCTTAGGAAATTCAGAACCTTTATCAGCTCATTCATTTGTATCGGGATGAATTGATGGTAACCTTTTTCTTAATAAAATTTGCTGTTCTTTATTTGTGTTTTCCCACAGCAGACAGAGAGAAATGGCGGGTTCTTCATCTGCGCAGCCACAGTTCATTGCTAGCACTGGAAATCGAAGTTATTCCAATGCACCACTCATTGATAATTCAGAATCTTCTGATCAAATCATCGTTCCTGATGTAAGTGATTTTATATTTCTATCAGCTAATTTTTACCCATTTTCTCCCATATTTCTGAGTTTAGTAGTATACAGTTTCTTGGTTTACTATCGTTTGATGTTAAGAGTCAATTGGTAAGAACAAAGTTGAAAGGATAAGGCTGCTTTTGGGTTCTTCTGCTTTCAGTTAGAAGCAAAACTAGTTTTTGCTTCTTTAATAATATGTTGATATTACTTGAATAGTTGATTTTTCCCCCTGTATTTATGTCCTCTTTGTTTGCTTTTTGCCTTTTCCTAAATTTGAGTGTATTATCAAAAGATTTTCATTTACTTTCCCTTGCAGATCTGACTTGACTGACGTTAGGGAGAAATATAATATGAGTCGACAAAGTTCAATTCATATGTAATTGTAAATTAATGGTTGTTGATTTTAGTGGATAAAAACCTTCTAATTTTTTTTAATTTAAAAGTGCTCAATTCAAACTTGTTTTTATATTTTTAAATTTATTTTTTTTGTTATATATATATTATTTATATGCTGTTTTCTTTGGAACGGCATAAAAGAAAATTGTTATTTAGTCAAAATATGGGTCTCTCTTCATTAAACATTATTACAAATACTTGCTTCCACAGAAGGTATCTTTTTGGTATTAAGGTGCTGTTACTTTCATCAAAAAGTACAACCTTCAGTGAAAATTTGAATTCAGTAGAGGTAAATGATATTTGTGCTGAAAACAAGACCTTTTCATCAGGCAGGGGCAAGTTTAATTTTCTGGCTTATATTCCAAACAATTCATCACATATCTATAGTGATGTATATTCAGTTTTTGAAGTAGAAAAATAACATTTACCCCATCTTTATCCACCTGTCCATAAGAAAATAGGAAGGGGAGTAATTTGCTGATCTTAAGAGCTACAATAAGAGGTGTAATGTTCTTCATCCTATATAGGAGATCTGGTTTATCTAATCATTGATTAATATATTAAATGAGTCACTTTATAGCTTATCATTCTGTACTTTTGTGACCTTATACATGGAAAACCCATCAATTCATGGAGTGTTGTATGTTTGTTGTTTCTTTGGTCTGATTGGCTTTCAGCTTTGAAGTGAAATGTTTCTACCTGGCATTGTTTTATTGATTTTGTTGTTATTACTATTAATATGAAATGTATGCTCTCAAAGGGTGTGAATTTACTTTTTAATTCGTTTCCTCTGCATATAATGATGAGAAAGTACCTTCATATTTCTTTATGTAGAGGAAGAGCTGGAAAAACCTGTTTGCATATATGGGACCTGGGTTCCTTGTTTCAATTGCATATATTGACCCTGGAAATTGTGAGGCCAACTTTTGTAGCTTTCTTTCTTCTTTTATGTATCATATTGCCACAATTCTCTGTATCCACTAAATTGTTCTGTGTTAACTCGCAGTTGAGACTGACCTGCAGTCAGGAGCACAATACAAATATGAGGTATACTTAACTTCCTCTTAATAGAGTTGTATTTCCTTTTTACAAAACGAAGCTAGCAACATGTGAAAACTTATAATCTTTCCCTCATGCAGATGCTGATATTCATTTTTTTTTATCACTTTATTTCTTTCCATGATATGCATTATTACTTTGTCCTGAAGGGCTTTCGCTATTGTTGCAGTTACTTTGGATCATCTTAGTGGCCTCATGTGCTGCTCTTATTATTCAATCTCTAGCAGCCAATTTGGGGGTCGTCACAGGTATATAACATCAGAATCATTTGATTATTGTGTATATTCCCCAAGTATATCAGTATTGATTCCTGTTGTTTTTCCCTTTAATGTTGATTTCTGACTGTAGGAAAGCACTTAGCAGAACATTGTAGGTCTGAATATCCTAAGGTGCCAAACTTCATCCTCTGGATTCTTGCTGAAATTGCTGTTGTTGCATGTGATATTCCAGAAGGCAAGTGTTTTTCTTAATTGCTTGACATTTTTGTTCATGGACAAGTATGATCAATGCATTCATATAAACTTCCAAACTGCATCGTTTTAAAAATTGAAATGTATGTTTTTATATGCATGTAGTTATTAGTGTGTCTGTGCATGTATAATCAATTTTATAAAATTTGGTAAAAAATACTGGTGCAACCTATAACAATCTGTTTCTTTTCCTTAAATTTTCCTTAGATTTTAGTTCTTTGCTAATTATATTCCTTTGTTTTCAGTGATTGGTACAGCCTTTGCATTGAACATGCTCTTTAAAATTCCACTTTGGATTGGTGTTCTTCTGACTGGGCTGAGTACGCTGGTTCTTTTAGCACTACAGCAATATGGGGTACATTGCCTTCCAGTGTTATACATTTTGAAAATTTTGAGACTATGATAACTTTGCTCTTGCTATCTTTTCAATTCAGAAGACATTTGGCTTTACCAAAGCATTCCAAAATTGATGAATCAAATCAGCTTACTCGTTTATCTTGCCCTCTTATAGGTCCGGAAGCTTGAATTCCTTATTGCTTTTCTCGTATCTACTATGGCCGCATGTTTTTTTGTGGAGCTTGGCTATGCAAAGCCAGATGCTAAAGAAGTCATGAAAGGACTTTTTGTTCCACAACTAAAAGGGGATGGAGCTACTGGTCTTGCAATCTCACTCCTTGGAGCAATGGTTATGCCGTAGGTGTTTTATGCAATTAAGTTTTCCAATTTATTAATGGTTCATTCCATTTGAAAAACTTTCTTATTCTAGTGGTTTTTATTGCAATGATGCAGGCACAACCTCTTCCTCCATTCAGCGTTGGTGCTTTCCAGGAAAATCCCTCGATCTGTTCGTGGTATTAAGGTAAAGATTGAGGAGTTTTGACATATATCATTTGAATGGACGCTTCATTAGTGCAAGTATATTTTTGTAATCACACGCATTAAGATTATTTGTATCCAATTTTGACCTGACCATAACTATGATTGATGGATTTAATATTTTACTGATCTTTAATGCAATAACTTTAGTACCACATTTTGAACTTTTAACTTTCTGGTCAACAGATTTTCTTTTTTCTGATCTGTCAGCATGTGTCTTGGCCCATACGGTTCCAATAACACTTGAATATGCACAGAAAGTAATTCTAGGAAGGACTTTCCTGAGAAATAATAATAATAATGAAAGAATAGAAGTTCTTTGATGGTTCTATTGCCTTAATATTGCTACCATTTTTGGCAAGACATAGTTGTTGCTTGCTATCATTTTCAGAATGACTATTGACACAATGCTAAATTTGTAAAGACAGCATTAGCAATAAGACTTTAATGCAAAAAGGATGTTTTGAGTTTTGAATGATGACCATCATGATTTTGTTTAATATCGAAATAGGGTGCCAATTCAGTTCTTGTTTGCAGGAAGCATGCAGATATTACATGATAGAAAGTGCCTTTGCTCTCACAATGGCCTTTCTTATTAATGTGTCTATTATATCCGTTAGTGGTGCCGTTTGCAATTCCTCAAATTTAAATCCTGAAGATCAGTCAAAATGCGAGGATCTGGACTTGAACAAGGCTTCCTTTTTGCTTAAAGTATGTGACTAGCCAGTGTGATTATATTTTCTATCTTGATATTTGGTTTTGTACCCAGAAAATGCGAGTCTTATACCAGATATTAGAGTTATGACTTATCGGTTTTTTTTTTAAATGAATGTTCCTTTGAACTGGATCTGTTTTATGATGATTCTCTTTTGTTTATAGAATGTTTTAGGTAATTGGAGCTCAAAACTTTTTGCAATTGCTTTGCTGGCATCAGGTCAGAGTTCTACCATAACAGGAACTTATGCAGGGCAATATGTCATGCAGGTTGTTGTTAATGAATTCGTATAACTTTTATCATTTATGGTAATGTATGTGTATTTATCTGCCATAGGTTTAGCTACTTTTTCCATAAAGCTGTGTGGTGGCATTCTTAATTTATTTGAAAATTTATTATATGTTGTTGTAAGAATAAAGAAAACATAACATTTTCTGTTCATAAAGGTAATGATCTTTTTAAGTAATCACATTTCATGAAAAGACAAAAACAAGCAATTGTTTCGGAGCACTTGGAATCATATATTACTACAATGGTCTCTTCACTTGCTAAAGTTTTTCTTTTCCCTTTGCTAACTCTGGCAATTATGTTTTTTTTGTCCTTTGTAATATACTATTTTCTATATTTATTCTTGCAGGGCTTTTTGGATCTAAGATTGGTACCTTGGTTACGGAACTTTCTAACTCGATGCTTGGCAATTGTCCCAAGTTTAATTGTTGCAGTAATTGGTGGCTCTGCTGGGGCTGGAAAGCTAATTATTATTGCCTCGGTAATGTGCATATTTTCTTTCAGTTCCAATTACCTTTAGATACAAATAATATCCACAGATAGCAAACAATCTAGTTAGTATAATAATCTTCATTCACTAGTCTGTCAGGATGTCTCCCTTTATACTATGGAGTAATGAATTTTTTCTGTTATGACTGATATCTCCATCTGATTAAAATAAAAGGCATCCATACCTCTGTAAGCAGTTATTGTTGTGGTTGATTGCAATTTGTTTTGGAGGACTATTCTGTTTATGCAATGCTCTTCATACTGCATTCCCGCAGAAAATAGTCGTTGAAGAGATTTATTAGTTCCTTATAATTTATTTTGGCACAATGATTTTGTTATTCTCCAGACTGAAGGGCTATATATATTATTCTGTCTTAAAGAGAGTTCACATTTGATGGTTGCAGATGATTCTTTCATTTGAGCTCCCTTTTGCTCTCATTCCGCTTCTGAAGTTCACCAGTGCCAAAACTAAGATGGGGCAGCACGCTAACTCAATTATGGTACAGCGTTCTTCTGATTGAGGCTTATAATTACCTCAGAATAATCAGAATTTAAATATTATACTTTTGCGAAGTCAGTGAACTTTGAGATGCCTGACTCGGTAGTGTTCATCTTGAATCTTTGTTTGCAGATTTCAGCAATCACCTGGATCATTGGATCCTTGATCATGTCAATAAATATATACTACCTTGCAACTGGCTTTATCAAAATTCTGATGCGCGGCCATTTAAAGCCCGTGGCTGCTGTGTTTCTTGGAATTTTTGGATTTTTAGGTATGGCATTGTATTTGGCTGCCATTGCGTACTTGGTGTTTCGCAGAAACAGAGAAGCTACTCATCTTTTGGCGCTGACATCATCTGAAAGTCACCAGATGTGTAACGGTGATGGTGATGGATCAGTGCATAATCTCCCTAGAGAAGACATAGTTAACATGCAGTTACCTCAAAGGTCTACAGAAGAAGTTGATCGATAGGTGATAAGGGGTAGACTAAGTGATACCTTGTAGGAAAGCTTTATCTGGCAACCTTTACTGATTATGAATCAGAGTAGAACAAAATTTAATAAGCTTAGATGCAAACCTTTTCTTATTCTCAATGGTATTTAACCATTTATCCACTTCTTCTTCTGATATCAATTTCAGGTCGTGGTGGTCACAAATTTTTAGAAATTTCCACTTTGATTTTGCTTTCATTTGCAGAGAGCCATCAAGTGTGGCTACTTACTTTTTTTTCCCAATAGAAATGAAGTGGGCTGGCAACAAGTTTACTTTTTTTTTATTTTTTTTCTATCAACGGGCAACAGCAAGAAGTTAACACTAATCTCGTAAAGGGACCTTAACATGAAAAAGAAAAAAAAAAAAAGAAACACTAATCTCACTATCAATCATTTATTAATTAGCTGTTGAGCAAGAAAACGCTATCAACTGAACAATAACACCTAAAAGTTGTTCCAGACAGAAGAAAAAGGCATATGCATTATAATATGATGACTTGGCAATTGGTATGAATATAGACGATAGTGGATACTTATCATTATTTTTTTTTAATTTGAATTTTCATTGCAATAGAATCTACAAACAATTGAGAAAAACAGAAGCTGATGACCAAAAAATGTTAAAAGGATATCCTGATTGATTTTATATAGATAATTAAAAATGCAAGTTTCATATATGAATAGAATTCTAATGTTAATATAATTGATCTTAAGAAGGGTGAGTTTATATTGTAAAGTTAAGATAATTTAATGATCATGAATTTTGAATTTCAAAAAAAAAAGGTGTGTTTATGCTATGCAGGTAGAGCATGGCTTTCAGGAATTTAATTCCTGTGTTTGGAACGTGGCTGCCTTGTGCATGCAATAAGCTGGCTCAGGCTCTCATTTGCCCACCTGCAGTTTCCCTATGCAACTATGCCTTCGGTTTTCTTAATTATTCTCAGTGTATTTTGTATATATGATGATACATAGTCTGATAGTAGAAAGCAGAGAATAGAGAATTCTGTTTCTTGATATAAGAGAAAAAAAATGGCAGGTTCATCATCTGTAGAGCCACAGTTCATTGCAAGCACTGGAAATCCGCATTATTCTAATGTACCACTCAATGAAAATTCAGATTCTTCCGATCAAATCATCATTCCAGATGTAAGTGTTATCTTATTTAATTTCAATCAGCCAAATTTAACCCATTTTCTTCCATATTCTGAGTTCAGAATATAATGTTTTTTCAAATTTCAATATGCAGAGGAAAAGCTGGAAAAACCTATTTGCATATATGGGTCCAGGGTTCCTTGTTTCAATTGCATATATTGACCCTGGAAATCGTGAGGCCAACTTCTCTAGCCTTTTTTTTTTTTTTGGATTGCTTGTATCAACAATTCCACTAGCATTTAACTATTCTCCATTAACTTGCAGTTGAGTCTGACCTTCAGTCAGGTGCACAATACAAGTATGAGGTATGCCTAATTTTTTCTTAATGAAGCTGCTGTATTTACTTTTAATTCTTTCTTTGATATGCATTACTGATTTTTTGCAATTGATGCAGTTACTGGATCGTACTCGTGGCCTCATGTGATTCTCTTATTATTCAATCTCTAGCAGCACATTTGGGTGTCGTCACAGGTATACAGGATCTGAAATTCTTTTGATTATTGAATATTTCACTTTCCCAACTATATCAGTTTTGGATTCCTGCTGTTTTTCTTCTCTAATGTTGATTCTGTGATTGTTGGAAAGCATTTAGCAGAGCATTGTAGGTCTGAATATCCTAGGGTGCCCAATTTCATCCTTTGGATTCATGCTGAACTTGCTACAGTAGCTTGTGATATTCCTGAAGGCAAGTGTTATTCAATTGCTCGGTTTTCCTTTGCTTTGTTCAAACGGCATTATTTTGATAATTGATCAAAGATAGTGGTGCGACCTATAACAATCTGTTTCTTTTAATCAAAATTTCCCTAGATTTTCAGTTCTTGCTAATCATATTCCTTTGTTTTCAGTGATTGGTACACCCTTTGCATTGAACTTGCTCTTCAAAATTCCAGTTTGGATCGGTGTTCTTCTGACTGGGCTGAGCACGCTGGTCCTTTTAGCACTACAGCAATATGGGGTTCATTGATTCCTTTTCTTTTTCAGTTCAGCACATTTGGCTTTGCCAAAACATTCGATGAATCAAATCAGCTTACCTTTTCATATTGTTTTCTTATAGGTCCGGAAGCTTGAATTCTTTATTACTTTTCTAGTGTTTACAATGGCTTCATGCTTTTTTGCGGAGCTTGGCTATGCAAAGCCAGATACTAAACAAGTTATGGAAGGGCTTTTTGTTCCACAACTTAAAGGCAGTGGTGCTACTGGTCTTGCAATTTCACTCCTTGGAGCCATGGTTATGCCGTAAGTATTTATTCAATTAAGTTTTCCAATTCATACAGTAATACATTCTTCCATTTGCAAAACATTCTCATATTTAGTGGCTTTTATTGCTATGACGCAGGCACAATCTCTTCCTCCATTCAGCTTTGGTGCTTTCCAGGAAAATCCCACGATCCGTTTGTGGTATCAAGGTAAATATTGAGAAGTTTCAACATAGATCATTTGAGTGAATGCAAAAATTAAGATGAACTTTTGAGTACAAAAAACAATCGCAAGCAATAAGAATTCTCTCTCTCTCTCTCTCTCTCTATATATATATATAAAAGGATCCATTGAGTTTTGAATATTGACGTCATGATTTTCTTTAATATGGAAATAAGCTCCACTCAGTTCTTGTTTGCAGGAAGCGTGCAGATATTACATGATAGAAAGTGCCTTTGCTCTCACAGTGGCCTTTCTTATTAATCTGTCTGCTATATCCGTTAGTGGTGCCGTCTGCAATTCCTCAAATTTAAATGCAGAAAATCAGTCAAAATGCCAGGATCTGGACTTGAACAAGGCTTCCTTTTGCTTAAAGTATGCGACCACATAGCCAATCTGATTATGCTTTCTTTCTTGATATTTGGTTTATTACTAGATAATATGAGTCTTGTTATCAGATATTCCTTGGAACTGTATTTGCTTCATGATGATGGTCTTCTGTGTATAGAATGTTTTGGGTAATTGGAGCTCAAAACTTAATGCGGTTGCTTTGCTGGCATCGGGTCAGAGTTCTACCATCACAGGAACTTGTGCAGGGCAATATGTCATGCAGGTAGTTCGCTAATGACTTAAATGAACTCTAATCACTTGAGGTCAATGTATTATTCTCTGAATTCATTGTTGCATGCAGGGCTTTTTGAATCAACGATTGGCACCATGGATACAAAACTTTATAACTCGATGCTTGGCAATTGTCCCAAGTTTGATTGTTGCACTAATTGGTGGCTCTGCTGGGGCTGGACAGCTTATTATTATCTCCTCGGTATGATCTGCTCATTGCTAAAATCTCCTAGCTTCAGAACAATGTGCATGCGTTTGTCCCTTTTGCTAATTCATCTGTTGGTTGCAGATGATTCTTTCATTCGAGCTTCCTTTTGCTCTCATTCCACTTCTCAAGTTCACCAGTTCCAAACCCAAAATGGGAATGCACGCTAACTCAATTATGGTACAATCTTCTTTTCATTTTCTGGCTGTTTCATTCTTTCCCTGCACACACACATGAAATATCATTGTTTACAGATTTCAGCAATCACCTGGATGATTGGATCTTTGATCATGTCAACAAATATATACTACCTGGCATCTGGCTTTATCAAGATTCTAGTTAGCGTGTGGCTGCTGTCGTACTTGGAGTCTTGCGATTTTTAGGTATGGCATTGTATTTGGGTGCCATTGCCTACTTGGTGTTTCGTAGAAACGCAGAAGCTACTCATCTTTTGGCGCTAACAGCATCTAAAGATTGTGGTGATGATGGATCAATGCATAATAATCTCCCTGCAGAAGCCATAGTTAATGTGCACTTACCTCAAAGGTCTACAGCAGAAGTTGATCCATAAGTTGCAAGTGGTAGTAGGCTAGGGTAGGTGATTTCTTATAAGGAAAGCTGATTCTTTGGAACATTTATGAATCTAAGTAGTTCGATAAGCTAAGATAAAAACCTTTTCTCTTCTCAATGGTACATATAGCTAAAGCTTTATCCTTTAGATTAAGTGGCCTTTTAGTTCAGTTTTTGTTTCCAATTCCTCACAATTTAATAAACTAAAAGTTTATGAAAAGTTGAAATTTTCATAATTGTTTGGTTCTTTTCCTCCAATTATCCATTAAATTACCTCAAAAGCTTGTAAGTTATAACGGAAATAATCATTCTATCATTATAAGTAATAAATTTTTTTACTAGAAAAAACACAATTTATCGGAAAAAAAACACAGTTTCCGGCTTTTGCATTAAAAAATTTCATCAAATAAAGCATGTGGCAGTGCATATATTGTTAGGGTTAAATAAATATAAAAGGGACAAAAGATTTATATTAATTTAATTGTTTAAAATACAAAAAGTAAAAATACAATGAGATAAAAGTACAATTAAATACAAAAATAATTTAAATATTACAATTATATAGTTTTTCTAAGACAAAAACTGAGCTAATTGCACAAATGGTACCAATTTTTATTACTTTGTTACAAATTGGTATCAAACATTTTAATTGTTATAAATTGGTACTAAATTTTTTTACTTTATTACAAATTGATACCAAACTTTTCAATAATATTAAAATTTTGTATTAAAGTCAAAATTCTATTAAAAAAAATGACATTACATGTTAACCGGCTGAAATGACATGTTGACCGCTGACGTGACATATTCATATGTTAATACATAATTTTATTTGACTAAAATTTTAATTTGATATCAAATTTTAATATTTTTAAAAAATTTAATACTAACTTATAATAATTAAAAATTTTGGTACTAAACGTGAAAAAATTTAATTCCGTTTCCACAATTATCCCAAAAACTTCCATCTTTTTATTTGAAGAAAAAAAAACAGAAAGTAAAATGTTAGCCAGTTGTTGAACCAAACGGGTACTGGCCGACCCGCTTTCCTTTCCAAATTCAGAATGAATCAAAGTATCCAACAAAAAGGCCAAAGTTGTCTCAGCAGGGACTCTTCTTAGTTCTTACTAGGGTTGGCGGGTAGGGTAAATATTCATCCGCATTCAATACAAATCCGATTAGTATTACTCGTTTAATTATCTATTTATCATTAAAAATTTTAAAATAAAATAAAATTTAAATTAAATAAATAATTAAAATTTAATAAAAATATACAAACTATCTATTATAAATTACTACAAAATCAAATTAAATAAAAGAAATTCAATACATTTAAATTAAAATAATTTATTAAATAGTATAAAAATCATATTAAAATAATAAAATTTAAATATTTTATATTACGATAAAAAAATTATATTACAAATTTTCAACTTTAATTACATTTTTAATTTAATAATATATAAAAAATAATCAATTATATTATTACATTCAATAAATTATAATAAAATAAATTATATATATATATATATAATTAAATTTATTAAATAACGAGTATTCGAAAATCACTATCCATATCAATCCAAAATTCTAATAAAATTATTTATTAAAATTTGAACAGATTCGTACCGCTGCCATCCCTAGTTCTTACTATTCAAAAATATTTGCTCTCTCTTCTTTTATGCCGTTTTCGTCTTAGTTTTCCCTTTCAATTCAAGAAAGAGGCACTGTTTTGCTTCTTGCAAAATTGCCCTTTCTGGGTCTGTCTCTGTCATTCTTTATATGTTGTGGGTACCTTTCAGTTTCTGAGGAAGAAACATAAAATGGCGGGAAAAGAGCTTGAACTGCAGCTTATGGATGATGGGCATAAACTCCTTAATCCGCCATTTTCCATCGATGAGCTTCTCTTTATTCTTGACGTAAGCAAAACCCATTTCTTTATTTCCATTTATTATATTATGTACAGTGCAGATATATGTTATTTTTCCGTTTATTTAATTATTTTATGGATTATATTTCTTTGGGTTGAAGTCAAAGCATGGGTTGCCCTGAAACACTGTATCTTTTTTTTTTTAGTTATTTATTTCCGTATTCATTTGAATTTTGCTATAAATCTATTCTTTGCAAAGCAATTTTTTTTTAGAGACTAGGGACCAGGGGGTGTAGATTAGATTAGAAGTAAACTGTTCTCTGTTCTTAACAATTTACGTTATTTGCTAATTTACAGCTGTTTAATCTTGCTTGTCGTTGGACTTATTTTGCTAATTGGCAGTTTCTTTTACAGCCTTAATCACGAGTTTGTTTAAAGTACATTCTTCTGAAATGAATCTTTACTCAAGAGTGGTATATCGATAATTTGAGTTCCAATGAAGTTTCTGGTTTCTAATTGAGGTTCATATTTAGGAAATATAGTTTTAAAGAGTCATTTTGTTGGAAGATTTTTCCTTTTCCCTTAGTTGTGTCTAGAATATTGAAGTGTCCTCTGTGTGTGTGTATAGCGATGAAATGTGGTTGCTAATTTCTTTTCTAGCTGAGTTGCTGATGTATGAGCAAGAGCTCTATCTCTGCCTCCTTGTACATGTATTACTTGTAATGGACGCTTAAATATGATTGAGTAGCACGAAATTATTTATTCAAAGCCTTCTGTGCGGCTAGTATGTATTACATTGGAAATTGGAATTTTTTTCCTCATAAATCTAATGCACAAGTCACTTCTATCATGTGGTTGGATTTGCTTTGCATTTGAAAACTTTGCTTAATTTTTCTTAATACTTTTTTTTTTTTTCTCAAGAGGTTTTAGTCCTGATATATATATATTAATGTCTTCTAGAGAGTTAAGGTTTATCTGTCAAAGGTGAATCAGTCACCACGTGGATCATTGGTTACTGCACTTTCACCTTTGAGGAATGCATTGGTTTCTGATAAACTTTTGAAGCATTCAGATACAGATGTGAAAGTTTCTGTTGCTGTTTGCATTAGTGAGATCATGAGAATAACAGCACCTGATGCTCCTTATGATGATGAACAAATGAAGGTAGTTTAAATATCCAATATCCATTTTTGTATTTACATCTTTGAGTTATTTTGCTAATTTTTCTCCTTGTTTTGCACTCCAACGGATCTTGCATATGCTTAGTTGTATTTTCATGGGTGTGCAGGAAATATTTCATCTGATTGTAGAGGTGTTTCAAAAACTCTCTCACATGTCCAGCCACTGTTACTCAAAGGTGGTATCAATCCTTGTTACCGTGGCAACAACAAGGGCCATTGTGGTGATGGTGGACCTTGACTGTTATGCTTTGATTATTGAGATGTTTCAACTCTTTTTGACAATTACTAGGTAACTAACTACTTAAAATGATTTGGCTCTAGCTCTTTTCTTGTGCTACTTTGGCTGAGTACTTGGTCATAAATTTGCACTGACATTTGCTTTAATTTTGGAATTTTGCTTCCATATTTCTTGAAACTTAAACAGATGTCAAATTAAAATCATCCTGTACATTTGACTCATATATCTTTATAATTCATAAAAATATGGAATTTCTAGTCTCTTACATAGTTGACGTCATTATAGATGCTATCTCATGAATGTCTACAGATTACACACCGGATGTACTCGAACTTCACCTTTTTGTTTCAATGAGCAGATATTTTCCTAGTGCTCTCAAATTTTCCAAAAGGTCCATCAATTATTTTCCTGTTGTTTTTGCTGCTGGTAGTGGTTGGCTTTGTTTATGGTATTCATGTGTTTTTAAGTGCTACGAAATTATCTTGTAACTTAATGTTGAGGCTTTAGAGGGCAAGAAAAATATTCTTAAAGGTGCTAATAAGATTGAATTAATGTGTTTATATATAAAAATTCATGTCTTTTTTGTGTGGTAAAGAGGCATTTTGTAAAAGCAAGTATTGGACAGTTGAGCAGGTTATCATGGTCAATCTTTTCAGGAGTCAGAAGTGTTGTTCCCATTGAGATTAGGATTTTTTTTTTTTTCAGTTTGTTTTGGGCCTGATTTTCTGTTATTTATTAATTTATTGATGTTATAGTGGCAACACTTGGTTTGATTTTTTTTTTTTTAATTTCCTATTCTGTGGAGAGTGTTTTCAACCTTCTAGCTTTTTTGATTATATTGAATGGGAGATCAGTTTATGGTTTCTAATTATTTGGTATATAATAATTTTCCTTCTAAGATCAAACAACTCAGACGTTGTATCAACTGCTATGGTGGCAATAATGACTATAGCCTTATTGGAAAATGATGATATTCCTATGGAGATTGTCATACATCTTCTAGCTAGTGTGAGAAAAGAAAATCAGGTATATTATTTTTCCATGATCAATCGTGAACTACATTTTAATTTTCAGTGATAATCCTAATTAGGAGCATTTGTTTTCTTCCTCAGAATCTTTCACCAACTTCCTGGAAGGTGGGAAGGAAAGTTATCAAGAACTGTGCTGCCAAGATTTCACCTTATATTTTGAAAGCATTGAACAGCTTAGGAGATTCTGTGGATAATTATGATCAACTAGTTGGTTCTATTTGCCAAAATGCAACTGATAATATCAAGTCTTTTGATGTACGTTGTTCCATGGAACATTTGGTATGTTCATATTCTATATGTAGATTTCTCTGGTGAAATTTAGAGGTATCTGCCTGGTACAAAAGTGAAAAATATATAATCTGGATACTTCTGTAGTATTTGATAAATCTAAGGCCCCAAACCTTTTTGCTGATTCTGAATCCTGATGCTGTTCTCTTGGATGAGTTACACAAGAGGAGACTGGGGCTCTGGACCTTTTGTCAAGATTTGTTTGGCAATCTGCTCCCATTAAATGTTTCAGTTTTCCTTTGATTCATAATGAGATTTGAGAATATATGGTATTATCACTTTTCTTTTTCCTGAACTTCTTAAATTCACAGTACATACTTTTATATTTTGCTTATTTCATTCTGCAATTTTTGATTTGGTAGCTGGGATTTATATTCCATAGTAAGCACCAGCAGTACCAAGACCAACCTCTATTATTGATGGCTGCAATATATAACATGATTAATTTCTTGAGGAAAAAGGAATTCCGCTCACAAGATGGTTAGACAAATAACATCCAGTAAGCAGCTGATAGGACAGTGTATTTGAGGAAATTGGCGAGCTATGATCTGTGAATACGAATTATCTATTAGTATATTGACAAACCGTGTATAAACATTTGACTCATGTTTTGCATGGTACATTTCTTCACCTAATGCTTACTTCAACAGATTAATTATGAAAGACCAGCTATCCTTCGTGGGAAGATGACTAGGAACAAAACTTCCTTTGCAAATGCTGGAACAGAAGAGACTAATGATAGGGTACAACTGAAAGTGATTATCTTCTTATTTAAATGAACTGTATTTGTACTCCTACATTTTCCTTATCCTTTTTGTTGGTGAAGAAGCACTACTTCATAGTTAACCATGCTCCAGTGAGCCGCTGAACTCATATCTGAAAATTTTAGTTGTTATAATTACTTATTGCTATTATATTTGTTGGACAGCATTCTTGCTTTCTTGGATTTTAATAATGGAGAAAGCCTTTTGGATATTATATCCCGTTCATGAGATGTGTCATATCTAATATCTGATTTGGAAAATTTAGTTTAAGTAGAAAGTCATCATCTTTGGAAACTAATTTTTTTTTTAAATACATACATGCGTTCTTGATGTGAATAAATAAATTATCTCCGATGTTCATGTGTAATTGTTAGTTTCACATTTCTGTTTATACATAATTGAGTAATTGAATCTGCTTTCTGATATTATGGCTGTTTCTGATGTAATTGCACTAATCACCGAAGACATATATTAACAGGGACAATCATTGGACTTTCTGGCTGCTGGTTCTTCACTTAAACCGTAAGTTTTTCTTTCTATATTTATTTTCACTGGCAAAATCTATTGAAATTTTTCAAAAAAAAAGTTTCATGATTTCCTTTTGACATTCCATTGCCAATTCATCTGCAATTTCTTCGTTGGTATCAATTTGAACATGTAAATCCTTTTTTTTTTTTTTTTTCTGTTGTTGTTCTTAGAAGTAATTGTGGTCTATGAACAATTTTTTGCAGGTATATGCAGCAACCATCTATTTCCACCAAGACTTGTTCCAGCCAACCTGTAAACCCATTCAGTTTGCAAAATCAAAGACAGAACCAAGAGATACAAATCCCGTCATCTATAGATGTTTTTCCAGCCAATAACGGAGGAGCTGATCTATGCAATGGTACAATATCAGTGCAAGGCTATGAAGTCAAGACTAGTGTTGCACCTACACTGAGAGCCATATTTGCCAAGTATGGTGATATTGCTGCTAACTGCCAGTACAAGTCACCCTCAATGAGGGCTTCTTTGCTTGAAATTGTCTGCGATGTTGTTCTTCGATTGCAAAAAAGAGGCATTCCTTTTACTCTCTCCGAGATTGAAGTCCTCCAAAATGAAATAAAAGAGTTGGAGGGTACAAAGCTTAAAATCTCATGGCTGACCCAACCACTGGAGAAGATTTCTGAAGTAAAAAAGATAGCAGAAATGCATTCAATGCTAAAGTCCGTAAAAGCCAATAGCATGTTGATAATAAAAGCAGCAACCAAGGAGCTCGAAGGTTCTCTCATGGAGCTAGTAGCATTGCAGAAACGGATGGGAGAGGCCGAAAAGCGTATAAATGCAATGAAACTGGTGGTGCAAAAGGTTGATGATGCCATTAAAGAGGCTGAGGATCAAGAATGTCTCTGGCTAAGGCAGATGAATGAGCTTCCATAGCTCACCGCAGAAGCACAATTAACGGTATCAATATTATTTTGTAGACATTTGAGTTCAAATGTTCAGCAGCTGCATTTTGGTAACCACACAGTTAAACTAATGTCTAGGCTTTGTATATGTTACTGCTGTGTGGTGTTTTTTCTTTGTATGGGATGTTTGAGATTACTGTTGAGTGTTCTAAAAGAAGATTTTGAATTTTTTTATTTAATTAAATAATTTTTTAATTTTTTATAAACTATTTTTTGAAAAAATATTTATTTATTTGTTTTTATAAAAAACAGTTTTTAAACTAAAAAAAAAATATAAAAATGCTTCTGAAACTCAATCCCAAATGGCTCTTCGAAACTTATTTTTTAATGTGTTTAGTTTCTTAAATTTCGTGAAAGATCATTGGGACTGTGGAGGGAAAAAATTATTTGTAATACAAAGTATCTAAATTATGTAAATTGTAACAATTAATATCTTAAAAATTATTTGTAATATAAATGTATCTCAATTATGTAAATTATAATAATTTATTACCTTAAAAATTATTTGTAACACAAAAATATTTTAATTTTTATTTTGTAACTAAATGTTATTTATGTTTTCAACTATTATGGTTCATTTAGTATTGTGTTTCGAAGAATCGCTTTTTAAAAAAAAAATTTTGTATTTTTAACTTTTTTAAGTTTTGAAAACTATTTTTGATAGATACAGATAAATAGATATTTTTTACATGAGCATATTTAAAAAAAACAATTCATAAAAATTAAAAAAATTAGTCAATTAAATAAAAAAAATTCAAAATATGCTTTTGGAATACTCAACAGCATTTTCAAACACTTTTTAGTCTCTCTAACAAAAGTATAACATGAAATATCCAGATAAATTTTAATAAAAACAAAATTAGTTGCAATATCCACCAGTCAGTAAAATTGAAATTTATCTGATGTGAATATTACACCTAATTTTATTTTTATTAAAATTTATTTTATATGAATATTTTATATCATACTTATGTTAGGAAAACTAACAGTTAAAGACGAAAATATTATTTAATTACAAAATAAAAGTTGAGGTACTTTTGTGTTATAAAATAAAAATCGAGATACTTTTGTGTTACAATTAATTTTTGACGTATTGAGTTGTTACAATTTACATAATTAGAGTACTTTTGTGTTACAATTAATTTTTTAGGTACCGAATTGTTTCGAATTATATAATTGGAAGACCGTGAGTAAAATTCATCCCGGAAAAATGCAATTTTAGGCCTTTGTACTTGCATTCTTTTGCAACTGAGACCTATATTGCTATTTTGACCTATTATGCCTCTTACTTTCAGTTTTTATCCATCATTTTTCTTAACAATTCCATTTAAATTGAGAATCACATTCATTAAAATTCATTTGACATTAATAAATTGTGCTCCGATTCAAGGTCACTGAAATTCAAATATACGAGTCCGATTAGACCTTGTATAATTATTTATAAATAAATACAATTATTTACCCTTTTCTTTTACAACTTTGACAACATTTTTCTCTCTGGTTTTTTTAACCACATTCGCCGATTGGATTATGAAGCCACCTAAGAGATTAGGCTGAATTAACAAACATGCTTAAGTTTATTTTATACATTTAAATTAATAACACAAAGTAATCGCAATTTAAATGTTTGCCTCTATATGTATATGATGGAAATATCTATATTTTCATGAACAAGAACAGAAGTAAATTAATTAATATATAAAGTTAAGAATTCGACTTTTGATATTAAAAAAAAATGATATATATGGTCAATATATTGAAAATGTAGGCTTATTTTGAAAAGTCAGCTTTTTGCCGCAGAAAAAAGAACTAAAATCATACCCTTATTTATAAAATATTATAATATTATATAATAATTTTCTTTCTTTCTTTTTTTTCAATATAGAATTATTGATTTATTTTTATATTTTTTTATATATTTTTTATATTATTTTTCATTTATAATTTGAGACTTTTGTAGTTATTGAATTTTCAAGTTATAAATTACTTTTATATTTAATAATTAACTAAATATTTAATTATATAAATATATGAAATATGATTTTTTTAAAAAAAATAAGATATTATATAAGAATGACTTGTAATAACTTGTCTTCTATTTTTATTATGTATGAGACATTATGTCTTATTATATATATGACATCTTATAATTTATAAAAATCTTACATAAACCAGGTTCGATCTGAAATCCATGACCTACTAGCTTTTTCGTTTCATTGATCGGATCAATTTTTACAACCTTGCATAAATGTGAAATCGATAACTTATTGGCAATAAGCAATGAAAGAAACCTGACAGCCTAACTTACATTAGATAATTTTTTTGGCAAAAAACAAATCACCACCTAACTATGTTTTGTCCTTCAATGGAAAAATCGCCTATAAATTTTGTAGGTGTAGCATCGGATTTTCAAACAGATACTATTGATTAATTTTCAATACAACGAATTGTATTAATGTCATAGGAAGGTGACCCATTTCCTGATACTATTGATTAATTACTAAGATGGTGTTGATGCTTTAACTTAAATATTAAAAATATTGAAAATTCTTTGCAGATGAAATCTAAGTTATCAAACTCATAAGAAAATTTCTATCCATTTGTGCTTCAAACAAACTCTAAGAAAGTAACAGTGCAGAAAGGTAAACAAAGTATTTGTGAAGTGATAGATCATAGAACATGATTTTGCTTCCATTCATAACACCTATCCTGAATTGCAATTCCATATTCAATATGTTATTTAAACTTGAATGGAATAAGCTTTTCTGAGTCATTTATTTTTCTTCGAGGTGCACAGATGACTGATCCATTTCCATTAAAAACAACTCAAACATATCAACTTCTCTATCTTAAGACGAGCTCCTAATGATTGACATCAAGTTCTTATTTTGGACTAAATGATAGACACCCAACGACTGACTAACTAATTCAGTATTATTCAATATTAAATTTATGATATTAAAACCAATTAGGACTCGCTCGATTGATATATTTACCATATAATAGTCATAGTTGAGGTGGGAACCAACCACTACAAAAATGTATAATAAAAAAAAAGTGATATTAAAATAACTAACAGAAGCAAACTGCAGAAATTTAAGAGCAAATGCAACTCATTAAGTGAAAATAAGATTATTCTATTAGGGAATCATATCCACTTGCATAATTAAACATGTGAGTATCAGGCCAATCACAGGAATACAGGATGGTTTAGATAGTAGTTGCCAAATGAAAATTGAAAACGAGACGTATTAAGACAAACACTTTGCTTATGGAAATTTTTTTTTTTTAATCAATCAGTAGTGCTACCATTTAGGAGGTATGAAGCAGTTACCTAAGCGGTAGCTTCAATAATATGCACTCAAAAGGGAAGTTTAAGATTGAATCCTGAGAGAATCTTGAGGCTGTTTCGGGATAGGAAGGTGACCCATTTCCTGCAAACTCTTAACAGTATCATATAGGCATTGCTTAACTGGGGTAAATTCCAATCCAATGTCCTTGAGCTTCTGGTTCGAGAACTTGTACGGTTTTGCTCTTGGGTTCTTCTCATCTGAGCACCTGCATTTATTTCACAACAAAAACCTTCACTCCCCATATTCCATGAATATTTATGTAGAAAAACATTCCCTCAAGGCTGAATATCACCAACTCCTAATATAGTGATAAATATAAGACTTCAAAAAATCTGCTGCTGGCTTCAAATCTCATTCTCATCTTTAGTATTTCATATAGAAAATTTAATTAATACTGTTTTACTTAATTACATTTTTTCTGTTACACTCTGACATTAATTAGAGGCATAATAGAAACTAAGATATAGTAATTTATATTTATTGATTATAAGACCACATTAAATAGAAATCAGAAAATTAAGAAATTAAAATGGGAGGGAGTACCAATCAAAATGAGTACAATTGAAAGATGATAAGAATATGGATTTTTATGTGAAGTTTTAATCAAATTACCCAACTAATGGAATATTCTTATGATTTCTCTAACATCAAACTATATATATATATCCCAAAAGTCTCCTAAATCGATCTTTCCTCGATAACACCTTCAAGGCTCATATTTCACAAGGACATCGGAGTAGGTATCCTTTAGCTCCACTAATATTTTCCCCTTATAAAATCAATTTATAAGTGATTCCATAGAATCTCGTTTCCTATTATATACATGTACGTGAGTTATATAACAAGTCAAGGTGGTTACAACAACTACCCCACCACACCATGAAAACGAAAGACAATTTACAATTTTTACATGCACACATGTGCTATTTTTTAATCTCAAGTATATACTTTTCTATTTTGCTTCTAGCTTCCATTAATAAATAGTTTTAAATTTAGTAGACGTAATGGATGATGTTGGACACTCTAGGCAATATTTCTAATCTGGGTTTTCCTATTTTCTTCTGCTTCTGTTGTCCCGTGTACCAAAACTTGATAGTCGAGAAATTTTTATATATACCAACATAATTTTTCAGTTTAAATTATTTGAGTGGAAGTCATTTTATAATTTTCTAATTACACCATTCTAGATATTAAAATATAATTCACAAACTGCACCAAAAAAAAAAAAATTCACAATAGCACACGGTTTAAACTTTAAACCGAAACAATTTGACATGAAAAAGATTAGTAGACGTAATGGATGATGTTGGACACTCTAGGCAATATTTCTAATCTGGGTTTTCCTATTTTCTTCTGCTTCTGTTGTCCCGTGTACCAAAACTTGATAGTCGAGAAATTTTTATATATATCAACATAATTTTTCAGTTTAAATTATTTGAGTGGAAGTCATTTTATAATTTTCTAATTACACCTTTCTAGATATTAAAATATAATTCTTACTGCACCCAAAAAAAAAAAATTCACAATAGCACACGGTTTAAACTTTAAACCGAAACAATTTGACATGAAAAAGATTTGACTGCTTGCCGCTTCAAGTCAATAACTTAATTTGCTTGATCGGATTTTGGAGGGTTATAATCCAGAAAGATTCTTTTTTTTTTCCTTGAAAATGTCATGAAATCCTTTTTTATTCTTCTTTAGGTTCTTAGTATACATTTATCACATTCTGATTAGCCTAAAACTAAAAAAAAAAAAAAAATAGATTATCATTGAACTATTCCCAACAAATAATCGATTCATCATAAGTTCAATTTAATGAAGTGAATTTGTTTGTAGATCAACTCAATCATACAATATCATATAATAACATGTATTTAATTATTTTGTTTTCATTAGTTGAAATAAAAATAAAAAATTAAATGCATGTCATTGTATAATTGATTGGTTTAGTAGACTCATCTACCTAAGAATTTTCTTCTTAATTGAATCAAATGTCAAGTGGCAAAGGGAACTTCTTGACAAGCACCAATGCTATAAAATATTATACAAAATGAATATATAAAAAAATAAAAATTACCTGTTACCTAATTTCTACTCTAAGGTTATATAACAATATTCTTAATAGGTCAATTCAAATATATTACTTATGTTGACCTCAGGAGGAAATCCAAAAAATATTTCTACAATTTTCTATACAAATCAGCAGACTGTAAGTGGAGCCTTTTTTTTCCCTGTAACTTACCGAATTCGGAATTCCTTAAACTATTTATTTCTTAATTTTTATTGGCGCAGCGAAACACTATCATTTTATAAAATTAGTGAATTGACTTTATTATTAATTATCAAGTTGAAATGTAAGGTTCCCAGAAGGAAAAAAGAACTTACTTGGTGGGGATGGGGTACTCTGGGAAGAACTTGGCGAGAATTTCTACCACCTCTCCACGGTGGAGGACACTCTCCGCACATAGGTATCGCCCAGAGGCCGAGGGTGTTTCATAGACAAGAATGTGGGCAAGTGCTACGTCCTTAACATGCACATAAGCTTGAACAGAATTGGCATAAGTCTTGGCTGAGCCAGTTAGGTACTTAAGGATGTGAATGATACTGGCGTTGACAGTGGATTGCAACAAAGGTCCTAGAACCAAAACAGGGTTCACCGCCACAAGGTCCACCCCTTTCTCCTTAGCCACCTCCCATGCCGCCTGCTCAGCCACTGCCTTCCCATAGCAGTACCAATTCTGCAATCAAATTTCATGTGAAAAGAATTTTAATAGTGAATTCAATTAATGAAAACGCAATTGGAGCAATTAGATAAATGTTTAGGTATTAAAGTGTGATGTTGGCAAGTTGGATTGTGAAAATTTCATATATTTTTGAAGGTGACTTAATCAAATTTGGTTAGATACTTCTAATAGAAAGTATATTGCATCCTAATCTATTACAATACTAAACTGGTGTTTTACCATTGGATCACTTGCTAAAAAATGTGCTATTATACTAAAATACAGCTATTTGATCATGTCGATATACTTATCATCAAGTAAAAATAACAGTGGTAAATGAATTAACCTTAGTATTCTTGCAAAACTCAAGATCACTCCAGCAAGATTCATCCACAACAACATCCGGATTCCTATTAGGATCCATATAAACCGCACCAATGGAAGATGTGAACACTACCCGTCGCACTTTGGCCTCCGCAGCTGCGATTATCACATTTTCTGTCCCATTCACAGCTGGCTCCACCATTTGCTCCTACATATTTAAAGAAAGAACATCAGTATAAGGATACCTCCGCCACTCAAATTTTGGTTCATTCTCCTTTAGATTTTATTCCTCATAAAATGAATGACACTTTCGTCTAGAAAATCCTAATTACTTTAAGCATGTTGCCAAAGCCATCACTCAAAGCATTTGGTGCCGTTTACGGAAAAGAAATTTTTTTAAAAAAATGATATTGGCTCCATCATTAATTGAGACCTAACATTAAGAATAAAATGGATTGAAACTAGGTCAAATTTTTGTTTTAATTCAGCATGATGAACAGTTAAATTGCCAATTCAATTACTGTGTGCAGTGTGCGCCATGTGCGACTATATATATATATATATATATATATAAATGTCCATTATCCACACATTAATCTTTTTTTTTTTCGGTAACATTATTTGTTTTTAGTATTTTATTTCTCGATTGAAATGAACCTTTTTTTTGAGATGCGAAAAGTTTTGAACTTTTGAAAATGTTACAATAATAATTACTACTTAAAAAGGGGCCCACCTAGAATTTCCTCCTAATGGATGGGTTAAACTTAACACTGATGGTTGCTCGAAAGGTAATCCAGGGACAGCTGGGGAGGAGGCCTTGTTCGTGATCTTTATGGTAATTGGCTTTATGGCTTCGTGATTAATATCGGCTTTTGCACGGCTATAGAAGCTGAAGTGTGGGCTGTTCTAAAAGGTTTGAATTCATCAGCTAATCGGCATTTCTCTAGACTTATTATTGAGGTTGATTCACAGATTGTGGTTCAATGGCTACAAAGAGAAACAAGAGTACAATGAGAGATTTACTAATTTAGTGAAATCGTGTCACCAGCTCTTAACTAATTTTGAAGAGGTGTGTATTCAACACATCTACAGGGAAGGCAATAGAGTTGCTGATTGGCTATCCAACGTGGCTCTAAATCTCGATAGAGGGGTTACTGATTTCTTGGATCCTCCTTCCCAGCTCTGGAATCTCTTCGAAGATGATGTTATAGGCGTTTCGTTTTCTGGCCTAGGACTGTAGTTGCCTAGCCTTTTATTTGTTCTCGGATGAACCCTCATTTGTAATAAAAAAAGAAGGGGGGGGGGGGGGGGGGGGGGGGGCACCTAAGCATAGTGGTGGAATTGGTGGCCGCAGGCGACAAGAAGGTAAAGTTGGTTGAGTCGGCGTCCATAGTTTGTATTTAAATTTTCCGGAAGTTTCCCGGTAATCAAAGAGAAAGTTAGAGGAAGATAGGAAAATAAGAAGAGAAAAGGAACATACTGGATCATCAGTAACAGGAGAAGCAGTATGGAAAACTCCATCACAACCCATGATGGCATCTCGAAGGCTATCAAAATCAAGAAGATCAGCTCTGCATAAAATTAATCTCTCCTTAGCACCATCAAGAGCTCTTAAATGAGCATTCTTAGGATCATCTACGACCGAAAAAAAAAAAAAGAACATCAATATTTATATGCATATAAAAATCTCTCTCTCCATATATAAAAGCAATTAATAAACCTGGATTCCTGACGGTTCCTTTAACAGTATAGCCTCTCTCAAGAAGCAACTTGACGATCCAGGAGGCAATAAAACCACCGGCGCCGGTGACGCAGACGGTTTGGCCGTGGCCGGAAAGAGATGAGCTGTCAGCAGGCATAGTTGTGATTTTGGTGCGAATCAAAGATACGGTATATGGATAGGGGGAGGTGGGAGAAGAGAAGATAAGAGAAAGACACGTGTGGGGATTGAATGGAAGGAACGAACGAATCTGGGTTGGTATTTATAAGGAAACAGAGATATGCGTTCTCACTTTCACCTACCCCCCCGCCTTTAACCGAGAGAGAAGGTTGGAGAGGGAGATTTGATTTTTTAATTATTTTTGTTTTTATTTATTAATTAATCTACTGTTGCTTGTGTCCAATGTCCATGTCAGAAGAGTGGGAGGCATCTTCCGTCAATCTCATGTCATTCTAACATCTTTTTACATTTTTTATAAAAGATTATTCCAAATAAAACGATAAATATTGATAATTTGATATTTTTATTTACGAGAATTATAAAATATTTTGAGTTGGAAACTACTAACTTATCATCTACATATCAGTGTAAAAAATTTGATACCAGCCACCACCACCAGGATTAATTTTAGCTAACTTGTGCACAACAGGCCAAATGTATAAATTGTACTAAAATTTATTATTTTATTATAATTTGATTTTAAAATTTTTAATTATTATATATTAATATCAAAATTTTTAAAAATATCCGTTCAAATCGGATGCTGAAAAATCTACATGACATATCACGTTGTACAAGCTACCAATAAAAATAACTACTAAAAATAACATTGTTTGCGAATTTTAAATAATATGTTTTCCTTCTTTTTCACATTTTTAAATATTTAAATATTATTTTTAGTGATTATTTTTACTAATATAAATGCTAATGTGACATGCTATATAAACTTTTCGGCCCTTAGCAATTGAATTGAATTACTATATTAGAATATTTTTTATACTAATTTATAATAATTAAAAATTTTAGTAGTAAATTAGAATAGAATGATAAAATTTGGTACGCACCACTATGTTGCATTTTCATGTTACAAAATTGAATTCACAGTGCCGTAAACTAGTGTCAAAACCCAAACCAGTTCGAAGATGGACATCATATGTTCACTTGTCACACAGATTAGCTTACAATCAGTTTCAGCTATTATGTTCCAGAAGACAATACAAAACCGTTTGGTACCTTCGATTTTGGAATCGGAACGAGATTTCTATTCTAATATTTTTTTTGAGAATAGAATTCCTATTGCTCAATATTTAACGACTCCAATTCTTTAATTTTTTTTGTGGTATTTGGATTCCTTGGCCTATTCTTTTTATTTTTTTATACTTTCTAAATACTACTATAATCAAAATTTCTTTTAATCAAGAACATAGCTTTTCTTTTTGTCACCATTTTTTCAACATCCCATCCATAAAAAAAAATAATTAATAAATTTGTTATACGTTCTTCGATAATTAAATCATTATATTCAACAATCGAATTTTCAATTAATAATTGACAGAGAAAATAAAATGGGACAATGATTCTTGATCCATGATTAAAACGAACCTCTTGTTTAATTTGATTGTTAAAGTTAATTATTTTTATACTTAATTTCGAAGATTAAAAAAGTTTAATAAATATAATAAAATTATAAAATAAAATTTAGCATTTATTTTACACCCGAAAATATAAAATTAATTATAATATGCAAAAATGATTTAAAAATATAAAAAAAATACTCAAATCTAAGAATAAAATAAAAAAAAATCTATAATTCTACTTGAAACTAGAGCTATACACGGATCCTAAATCTTTTCGATTTGAACCAAAAAATTTAGAAAAAAGATTTAAAACTGAACTATACCGTTAATTTTTTTTTTTTTGTTATAACTAAACTGAACTGTACCGTTAACTTTAATTTTAAAGATTATTATTTGTAATATTTTCTATAATTACTAAAAAAAATCAAATAATAATTTTATCAAATTTTTTAAAATATATGTAGAAAATATTTTTAAAAAATGAAATATAGAACATAGATTTAAAAAAATAATTACTAATTTATTTATTTATAAAATATATAACTATTAAAAATAAAAGTGAATATGAAAATTAATAAACGCTTGAATTCAATTCCTCATATTTATATAACCATACCAAATTAAAAAATAGAATTTCAAACCCTATTATATAACATGCCCAAAGAAAAAAATTGGAATCCTAAACCAATAATTTAGGAATATGATTTCATTTTTCTTTTTTTTCATTCCAAACATAACCTAATGTCATTGTCATGACCAAGCTGTTTGGATGTGACAAGGACCCTTTCTTACCAACCGTTAATTGTAGCATCCTTCAACTGAATCTCTATATTTTTTTTTAGGACTTATACGTGTATTTGGTATAATTTATATTAGATATTTTAGAATTATTACATTATCAATTTTTAATTTCAACTATTCATTATCGGCGGATTAAATTAAAAATTTAATAATTTTAAAATATTCCATATAAATTACAGTGAATGTAACTTATAATTCTCTTTTCTTTTTTTTCCTTTTTAAGTCAATCTCCTGATTGGTAATCCCAACAAGGTCTCTGTTTGAACTATTTAGAGATTAATTAAAGCTTTCTCGAAATTCCCATTTACATATTTATAGCAATTGTAACATTGAGAAGATAAACCCAGGACATGTGTGCTAGTAGCAAAAGGTGTATAGCTCCTCTCTCAAAGTTCGAGACTCTATAAAAAAAAACATTGAGAAGGTAAAATGTCTAATTTCTTTCAAAATTGAAATTTTCAATCTACTTTTCTTTTTAAGTGGTGGATAACAGGTAGCTTAAATGAGTATGGATTCGAAGAAGGAAACTCCTTGAAGGCTTAAAAGAGTCAAGACAGATCATCCTTTTCTAGTGCCAGAAAAGATTAAACAGTGTTTGCTTAGATCCATTTGAGATCAATCAGACCCATATTCCATCTATTATCAAGGGCAAGCCTTTATTTATAGGACTGGTGGTCCCTTTACCAGCCCTTAGCTCAATAGGTCTTCGTGTGGGCAATGCAAACTAGCAAAGGATTTAATTTTGATTCAATAGTAAGATTATATGCAAAACTTTAAGCATATCTACAGGGCAAAAAAGATGGATGAGAAAGTCTAATAATTAAAGAGATGTTACCATATGCACGAACTCCAGTACCTTAAAACCCTGCTCCTGTAGTTTATCTTGGAAATGAACAAGGTTTCTTCATTGATTCTTGTAATTAGGATATGTGAGTTGTGACTGGTTGCAGGCTTGAAGCTTGTGAATGCTAGTAGTAACTGTACTCTCTACAACATTTGAGAAAAATAAGATAAAAGAAATATAAATAGCTAGATTAAACAAACTGTAACTGAGACCTGTTGATGATCCTAGACTCTGATGGCCTTGTCTCATTTCCTTACAGAATATGTATGTGTGTGTATAGTATCTTTAACGGTGAGTACTGAGTACACGAAACTAACTGCAGGTAATATATTACATAGTACATATTAATGCAGCCTATACATGACTTGGGGATGAAAAATTAACAGGAAAGTAACACAATGAAAGCATGAGAATTGAACCGAGGTAAGGCAAATTATGGTATCAAGTGAACATTAGTTTGATGTCTTCATTTACTTAGGATTCCCGAATCTTGATCAGTAGAAAGATCAAGTTCAGACCTGGCTGTGGATATTTTCACCCAATAGACCAGGCAGAAGAGATGTTGATGATCTTGAATAGCGTTCCAGGAGTAATAAAACTTTAGTAGCCTTCTTCCCTAAGTGGCTATCCTCGTGAACATTTCTCCCAGTTAGACTAACAAGAAGCAACCGAGTTTTTGATTTATAGAGCTCCACTATTTCCCTAGACAAGAAGACCTTCTCCAAGAATCCTAAAGCTTCTTCTTTTAGAGAATCTGTTCCCCATGTTAAAATTTCTAGCACAGGCCTTATGGCGTCAGCATCATGCAACACAGTTGCCCCTCTGTTAGGAGACCCTTGTTGAACCAACGTGGAGAGTGTCTGAATTGCTTCAAGAGCAGTTGCATGATCCTTTTCCTGTATAAGTTTTACCAAGTCGTGCAAAGCATCTGCCTCCAGCAAACAAAATGTAGTTCTCACACTGCAGATGCCTGCATGTGCCGGGCATAAATGAGGACGCTTTGGTCGAAAACACCAACAGCCAGTTGGATTGCTCTCAACAACAAGCTTTGGACTGCTCATGGAGAGATCACCAATAAGTGCTGCTGCTCTTGCCTTTGCTGTCACAGAACCAGTACTAAGTAAGCTTACGAGCAAAGGGTAAGCTCCTTGTTCAACTACAATCCGTTGTGAAATGAGATTTGTTGGATCTGTAAACCTGAAAAGTGCACTTAGAGCACTTTCTATTGCTTCCATAGCCCCTGTTTTTATAATGTTTATCAGTGCATTCAGCCCATTCAATTCAATTAGCTTCCCAGTCAGTGTCACCTCAGATTTTGGAAGATTGGCTAATAAACCAGCAGCAGCCTTCTGGACATCACTTTTATCATAATTTTCAAGAAATCCTACCAAAGCCTCCAGTCTTTTTGGCTTCAGCAGGTATTCAACTACTCCCTGCGGTTCATGGTGGGAGAAAAGGAAGAGAAGATTAATGGCAATTTCACGAATTTCTGAGTCTGTGTCATCCAGAAGTGGAAGTATCAAAGATACACCATTGGCAGTGAGAACTGCAGTCTTAACCAATCCTGCCTCAGACTTGCATATCCCAAGAAGTGCACGTAAAGCAGGCCTCCGAACATTGGAGGATGAGCTTGGGACCTGTTGCAAATCCAACAACTTGGTGATAATTGGTTCTAACTCAATCTGGTTTCCGTTTTCATCAATAAGATATTTAATTCCATCATCATCAGAAGAAAGTTTCTCAAGGATTTCAGCGCATTTAACTATAATAAATGTTCTTTGGGGAGAAAACATTAGTTTTAAAACAAGCGGCAGCCCACCAACAGCAGCAATAAGTTCTTTATTGGTGTCAAAATCAGATAGCTTAACCAAGGCAGACAAAGACACCTCTTTTGACTCAATATTGCCAGATCCAGCCATTTCAAGCAAAGGAGGTATTATCCCTTCTTTACCAAGCAGCTGTAAATTCGCATCAACCAATTCCATGTTAACAATAGCTCTGACCATTGATATCCTTGAAGACTCTGGCCCTGAAAATTTTCAGAATGATCATAACAACATGATTAATTTTAACTCTAAGGATAATTATCAATCTGACAGCAAAAGCTGAGGACAGAGTAGAACATCCCATGAAAACAAATTCAACTTTTTAACCTCCTTAGTTAGATCTATAACTAAACAAGTCTATCTATGTTTCAATAACTTAATGAAGTGGCTTCTTCTTAAAGAAATAGTGTGAGTCACTGTTGCCAAATGATTAGCTTCCATTACATGCTCCTTTCATTGAAAAATAATAGAGAGAGTAACATTAACTAAGCATAGGATAGATTCATAGACCTCAGAGCTCGTAGCACATTCTTTGGTAATGTCTTATGTAATACAAGTAAGGATCACATGAAATAAAATCTCAAATTAATCTGCTATTTAGTCAATATATATATATATATATATATATAACAACCTAGTTATTTTAATACGTTAATTCCTCTCTTGAAGGTGTGCTTTAGTATGTAAGTTTCTCCCTTCTCTCCTCTCTACCTCATTTTTGTTCTATGATATCTTAATAACAAATAGGAATATTAAGCAGGAGTAGACTACCAAGTAAAGCATTTGAAAAGACCAGCACTAGTAACCTAGAGCTTGAGTTTTTTGCACACATTGCGTCAAACTCCATTGTCCCAATAATTTGAAGTTCAAAAGCAAACTAAACCTACCAACCCCTTATGTTTCTCCCGCCAAAAAGCCAATAAAAACTCAATCATCTAGCCCTTGCCCATCATAATGACAACTTTCTCCTGCATCACATATTTTTAAGATCCTGCAATTTAGCAAGCGTCTGCGTCTAACTCGAAGCAGTAAAAAACATCAAATGGCTGCATAAATTTAGCATTAAATAAAGGATGACATCTCAGATAGTATGTAGAGAAGGAGTTTACTGACCTTGTACAATCCGATCAAGAAGTGGTTTATACCACCCTGATTTTGCAGCACGAGAAATATTCTCCTCATCAACTTCAAAAAGTTTATTCAAGATTTTTTCTGCATAAACAGCTGATTCCCGGACTGGACTATTCAAGAGGGTGACAAGGAAAAGAATTGCACTGCATTGTTGAGAAAGTTTCCTACACACAGATACATTCCAACCAGACCTCTCTTGCAACAGCTCAAATAGCAATTCAATTGCAGCCCTGGAGATGCTTGAGTCACGCGCTAAGCATGGAATAATGTGATCCCAACCTTCATAGTTGACCAATTTTTCCTACAACATTTTATACATGCATTGAATTTAATAAACCAAGGTTTAATTTTCTTATCAGCTGAATTGTCATCCAAATAAGTAGTTTGTTAAAATATTTTTGTCAAATACAGGATATAAAACTGTCTCGAGTATGCTAATTCCTAGCAACTTCAAATCGTTCATGATAATGGTGGATAAAAGATAAGTAGAAATAGAATGACCATAAATAATGTAGTTCATACATGTAAGGTGTAGTATCACAATTTCTTACCTTATTCCTTGTGTGACCTTCAACAATATGCTTTAAAGTAACTAAAATCTTCCTCTTTACATCTTTGTTGTGAGAGCTCCCCAGGATAAATATGACAATATCTGTAAGACCTCCAATAGAAATCCAGTCTTTGTTTATAGAATTTTCTCTCATAAGATCCTGCATTTGGCTTAGGGCATCTTCCAAAGTGGAGTCCATGTCTGACAACAACTTTATCCTACAAGCTCTGATTCTAAGGCAATAATTTAGTTCTCTCCATTCCTCTATTGATTGTCTAAGAGGAAGGTTGGACCTCAAAGATGTATCTTCAAGAATCTCACCAGTTTCCGGGTCTGTTTTCTCTCCACCATCAAACCAAGCTTCAATGGCAGCTCTCTCACATGTAGTGCCTGTACAAAGGCTAACAGGATCATTCATCACGGTCCCATTTATACGACAAAGGAAAGGAGTAAGAGGAGCTATATATTCCTCCTTTTCGTCAAATCTTTCTATAGCCTGAACCCTCTGAAAATATTGCTTCTTCACTTCTTCATAATCTCTGGCAGCATCAGCTCGAGAAAGCAACTCAATAACCTGCTCTAAAAATAGACTTTCAGCCATTTCCTTCCTGTTGGCAGCTTCTTCTTTTTCCTTCCTAAAGCTCGCTAGCTCTTTGCTTATCTCTGATGGCTCTACTGGTACCCCGACAGCCCGGGCTATTTCTTCCAGCATGTCATTTGCAAAACCCTGATCGAGTTTCTGATTGCGAAGACCCTGCTTTAACTTATCAACAATTTGAAGCTGAGAACGTGATGCTTCAAATTCTACCCTTTGCATGTCATTCTGTAGCCTATTCACCTGGTCAGATATCCCTGCTAGGACTTCAGTGTTTGCAAGGGATAATGCAGCCAAAGACCTTCCAACATCCCTTGTAACTTCCTGTACCTCATTGACAATGTGCCGGCACTTTACCAGTATATAGAAACGCGATCGATTTTTATATTTCTCAACCAAGTTATTTGCCTTCTTGACATCTGCTTCAAGTGTTTGAAGAGCAAGCCGAGCAGCTTGAGAATCATTCAATTTTTGAAGCTGCAATTCTTTTAACACAGGTTCAATGTCAAACAGATGTTTTGACAGAACCTTGAAACTTTCCTTCTCAATTAAAACATCTTTTGCAGCCTGAGCTGTTTTAAGGACCTGGTTTGTTAGCACAGCCAAAATGGTTCCTATGGGAATAAGCTCCAATGCCATTTATGCCACACCTCTAACAAAACTACATCAAAATTTGATGATGTAAATTGCATGTTGAGATGTATACCTTTTCTACATTGCTGCAATTTATCTTCAAGATATACTAATTGCATACAAATATACAAAGAAGAAATACTCTACCTTTTTTTATAAAAAAAAGAATGACAATTGCGCAAAATATAGAGATGTGAACTAAAAATGTAAGACATTTTGTCAAGCGAAAAAGACAAATAAAGTGGAGACATGCCATCAATGACAAACTGACAATCAAGTACAAATACCAGTGCAGCAATAAACTGAGCCATTCAGGGGCTAGAAAAGGCCATGTCCCTCGATCTTTCTCTCTCCTTACTTTTCCGCATAGCTTTCTATAAACTAAGAAGTTATTATTTGGGCACATCTATATGTGCAAATTCATCCTATAACTCAATTATTTTCATGAACTTTAGGCATCTCTCGCCTTAAAAATTAATTTTCCCTCGTAAAATGCTGCAAAATTTTTATCACATACTAACCGAGAAAAGGATGTTCATAACCAAATCAAGTCAATAAATTGTGGAAAGAAAATATGGCTACTAGACGTGGTTATATTAGAATTGCTAGGTCTGCCAATATCCAAGATATATGCTATATTTCAGCGTACAGTGACAAGTAGAAAAAAGAAAATCAAACAATTTACGAGAAATTACAAGGAAAATTCGCAGCACCAGAAGCAAAAATCAACCTCCAAAAGCATATTTTCCAGGTTTTAATTTATACAGATGCAAATATTATTAGTATACAACAACAAGATTAATCTTAAAGAAACAACATTCTTGTGCAAATCCCTTGTGCCTCTTCAAAGGAAAAAAAAAATGATAAAGAAACGTCTCAAATAATAGAAAGAAAATTCACTGAAAAAAGAAGAAGAAAAAGCATATACAGACATAGCATGAACCAAGTGCAGTTTCTCAGCAATCCAAAAGCCAATCACTTCAAGAATAACTAGACATAACCATTTCATCAAAGAGCAAAAAAGGAATAGGAAAGCGGCTAGAAGATTACCTTCCTGGCTTCAACCCAACGGATATATGGAATAGCTGAAAATGGTAGAGGAAAAAGGGAAAAAAAAAAAAAAAAACAAGAGAATAAGCTCATATCAGGATCAATGATCATTGCCGTTCTCATTGGTGCCTTGACTTGCCCAGCTCAAGTCAATGTTGGGAAGTTGAGAGGCAAAGCTCTCTGCGTGCTTCGTTTTCTACTTTTTCCAGGAAACTGGAAAGGCCGGCCTAATTAATCTTATAGTCTTTTTTTTTTTAATGTATATTCTGTGCCATAAACTCAAACATTATCGTAAGATGCAAATTTTGCCACGTAGGCAACATTTAAGTCATATTAATGAATATATAAATTATCTTAATTGATACAAAGTCGAAATTCAATTCTTACTATTGTTAGTAAAAGTTAAGGTTTTCCATGAAAGATCTTCTTTTAGATCTACAGCTTGTATTTTTTTTTACGTGAATCCCAATAACAGATAAAGCCAAAACTATATGATTGGATTGAATGGGTAAAATAAAAATTTTATATAGGATTGGTGAGGTAAAATAAAAATTTTTAAAGAATTTTGTTGAAAATTTTGAAGAATTTTATTGAATATATATATATATATATATAGATGAATTTTTTTTTGGCTTGGAAGAGCTAGGGCCGATGCGAGCCCCTTCATCTTCGTCCATGACCCCAATCACCCAAAATAATGTTACATATGAAAAAAATAAAATAAAAGAACAAATAATGTAAAAAGAGAATTAGATACGAAAAAGAATAAGAAAATTACTTAAAAGGTCACATTGGACCATTAATATTCATTATTCGAAAATAATTTGAATTTGCTAATTGATAATGCCATTTTTTTTTAATAAAGGAGGATTTTTTTTTTTAATTATAAAATTCAAATATAAAAAAATTTATAAATTTTAAAAATGATCTCAATATTACTAAAAATTTAACCAAAGACGTTGTTTAACTATAACTAAGCATTAGCTCAATGTACTGGTCCAAGGATACTTAAATCTCCAATTCGTATATCGATTGGAACTCCAAACAAAAGACAATCCAGATTAATCAATTATTTCCTGTCCGTAATAACAATATAATCATTGTGACCAAATACATATTATCCAATAAATGCAGAAAAATAAAAATGGAATAAAAATTGTTTATTTCACCAATTAGACATTTTGCCTTATGATATATGAAATGTTGCATTTTCAGAAAACTGAACTCATAAGAAACTGCATCTCAGAAAATTACATATTATCTTTCTTGTAAGAATCTTCTTTTTCAAAAAAATATTTGTAAGTAAACACTAATGATTTTCCTTTTTCTTTTTTTGGAGGGGAAAAAAAAAAGAACACTTACAACATTTGGTGCGATCGATAATTGTCATTCCTACCAAGAAGACTGAAAAGTACACTTGATAAATACCAGATCTGAAAATGGGAACTAAACAAGACAGATTTTTTGCAACTACATAGTTCTAAGAGTCTACTTGTCCCATTGCAAAATAAGAAGGGCATAAATAGATCAATGAACCCGAATAATGCATCAATTCACAAGTTCTACAGAGCAAACCATGCAATTCTTGTTGAATAAGCAACTGATGTTTTGTTAAATATATGTAGCATTTTACCTAAAGGAAGAAAAAAGTAAAGATGTTCAGTAAAAAACCTGACGTGTTAGAGAGAGAATTCCTTATTCTAATGATAGCAACAATGTACTATGCAAGTTTAACATATCCCTACTGTGTAACTTGTCAATTCTCTACAAACCAACCATGAACCAACCATATTTTTTATTTCAAAACCTCAAGAAGTTGCAAAATTTAGCTTGTCACCAATTAAGGAAGATGGTCTAGAACAATATCAAGGGGGAAAAACTCAGTTCAAAGTAACTGCAGATCACATTAACTCAAAAACCCTGGAACAAGTGGGTATCACAGAACAAGCAAATAGGGTCTCTACAAATAAACTGCAATTCAGATCTCAAAAAAAAAATTAATCCATAGCTAATCAGTGAGACTTGATGTGTTGCTGAACAACATTAAGACCTTCACTCTCCTCGCCATAATCCTGCAATATAGGCAATAATGATATTATTGCGAGAGATTAACTCAGTCCAAAGTTTAGATAAAAAATATAAAAATTCCAAAATAAACTCATACCTTAACCACAACGCAAGAACAACCAACTACTTTCCTAGCCTTGCCCTCGGAATCAATCTTACATAACTGCAGTAAAGGATCCAAAAAAAACATCAGAGATGATGCTAAAATTGGAAATCACAGAGCTCAATTAAAAGAGAAACAACTAAAACAAATACCATAAAATTCCAAAGAAAGAATAACTCATGGGTGCTTTGAGTAAATAAGTTAGGCAACCAAAACAATAAATCAAGTCTTGAAGCAATCTAGTAAGTAGTAACAACAGAATCCTCTAAACAATTGATATTCCGAGAAGCAAATTAGCACAACTAATAGAACCATTACCTAATACAGGAATTAGATTTGGGCAGTGAAACTAGTGTTCTAGAGGGGGAAATTAAAAAACTTTACCAGTCAATTACAACATGTGACTAAGCATATGCAAAATCAGACACAAAAACCATAACTGCATAGAGGGTTGGAAAAGTTTTCTGCATTCACAAATCAAACATATTACAGTAAAATATCCGATGAGGAGCTTATATTCCTAGCCTGGGAGACAAATTAATACGTTCTTGTAATTAATACACAAAATCATGCGCAAAGAAAAAGTACGGTATAAACAAATTTTCAGCTGAGAACATTTCAAGAAAAAAGAAGAAAAAAAAAAAACAGAACAAATATAAAAACTCGTAAATGTATAATACTTACGCCAGCCCATTCGCCAAGGGTCTTAGCGCTGGGAACTGTCAAGAGGTCAACGCCATGGTCAGCACAGAGCGCTTTGACAAGCTTAATATAATCAGGCTGATTACAATCCTCAGCCAAAACGCAAAGCTGAGCAGCATGCTTCTCGATCACTTTAGCGCCTTCGTGTAGCCCGCGAATAAGACCACCATGAGCCAGAGATTTCCTTAGTACTAGCTGCAATGCAGTCAACAAATCCATGGCCTCACCCAGAGGCTGAGCTGGTGTCTCAACAGCAACGGCACCCTCGTCTCTGCTCAAGTGATAAACCACTTCCAGTTAGTGAAATCTAATCGGAATTCTGCCACACAGGGAACCATCTTCACGATTAGAAGAAAAGTTGAGAACCTTTGAAAAGAATGGCTTACCCTGACATAGCCGCCGTCTTTCTCGATAGGCAAATAGGAAGAAGATGGAGTAGTGTCTCAAATGGCAAAGAGAGCAGCCGTCGTTTGCGATTGTTGTATAAGGGTATTGAGAGTAACGCTCTAAAATAAGCGAAAATTAGGGTTAGGGTTTTGGAATGGGCTTCGGATTGAAGAGAAATTTCCCATAGGCCTCAAAATTGGCCCAACCCAAAATTATTAATTTTATTATAATTTAAAATAAATTTAATACGTTAATGATAATGATTAATTTAATAATCATGAGCTATTTTATCTGTTTCATATATAAAATAAGTATATTTAAATTTTGAGTTGGACTGGTTTAATGATTTTAGTCAAGCTATATTGAGGATGTTTACATTCATAAGCAATTATAAGGATTAAATAATAAGTTAATAAAAAATAGGTTTAAATAAGCTCATATTGAGCAAAATTCATGCTTTATAGATTTATATTGTAAGTAAAATATTTATATCTAAAATTTAATAAACATAATGCCCTTCGTTCTTTTTCAATGATTTTTTTAATAATATGTAATTTTTAGCATTAAAGTGTTCTGTCTATATATTATAAAATGGAAAAAAATAATTAATTCAGATAAACAATTTTACTTGCATGAATATTTACAATACCAAAATACGACAAAATAACTTTATCACTAAACCAATATGGACAAATTGGTTAAACTAGCACGAGTGAGAATTGGTGTCTAACCTAAAGCTGAAACTTCTATGGGGGCAAGTGTCAAAATTCTATTTCCGGAAGCTGCTAAGTGGTGTACTGAACTAAGCTAAAAAGATATCTCACTCAGACCAGGGAGGACAAGAATAGCAACAGAAGGGAACACAGAGACCTATCTCAAGAAAGATTAAAGAGTGTGTAGATGGATTTTCATACTAGAAAATAAGATAACAATCCATCAGGAAATAAATATGAACCCAGTTCTAAGAACTTTCTGTACCAAGAATCCATGGGATCAGGTTGGTAGAATCAAAATAGCTTGGAGGAATCACAATGGTAGCTTTCGGTTTCTTCGGTTACAGTTTCAGCATACCTCCTGTTCAAATTTCTCCATCAACTTCTCCTGTAAGCACCTAGCAGAGTACAATACGTAATAATCAGAAGAAGAATAACATTTAGTCAAAAAAAGGGGGAAAAAAAAAAGGAATAAGAAGAATCATAAGAATCAACCATCATCGAGGCATTTTTTGATGCACATGAAGGTAAATGCTCACAACACAACTTTTCTCGTCTAATAAGTTCAAGCCCAACAGACGCTGTTAATTTCAGATATCAATACAACATTCATTTGCACTTGTAACAATTATGACATCTCCAGGTAGAAATAACAAACATCTGCACATTATATACAATTTTGAAATCAAAATAACAAGTCTAATATGCAACCAGGTACAGAAGCCTGCCAAAGATTATATACGGTAGAATTCGTGATCTATAGCAAAAAGCAATGCTACACATAAGTTGAGAAAAAGCTCAGCATTCGAAACCCACCAAAACGCTAAAAAATGTATGCACAGACACAAATTAAAGTTGAGCTTGGTGCCCGACATCTTATAGAATAAACAAATTTAATATATAAACATTATTTTAGTGGGAGATGTTATTAATAATAATTAAATGCAATATCAGATTATTTAAATGTAAAACTACAGTATCTAATAAAATGTCAAAACAATTTATGGCAACCGATAGTTACTGATGAAAACCGTAGGTCATGCTAACCTCAGAATCAAAGGCTCATTTCTTGCGCTTATGTGTTCTGATATTCTTCACAATCACAATATAAGCAATCACCTCCTTCAACGTGGCTTTCCTCCCTTCTTTGAAGTTCCAGAGCTCTGGAAACTGGGTATCTCCCACTAGGATTATACTCATTTAAGTCCTTAGAAGCTGTAATAACTGCAATATATGTTTCAACCCCCCAATCTTGCTTGAGATGTTGAAGCTTCTCATCTTCTTCATTTACTATTTCCTGTATCAAGAGCCATCTCATGCAATTATGCTTTTTACTGAACCAGAAAGAGGGAAAAAAAATGAAGTTTTACCTTTGAATTCCCTTCAACATCAGTGATAACTTTAAATGGATGCCACTTTGGATCCTTCAAATTCTCCTGCCAGAAGGAGCATAGGGTGGAGGCCCGGACTTGGGCTTCCTCTGGTGGAAATTTTTGCTTGCATGTATTATGGAATGGCTTGTCATCAATTTCTCCCATTCTCTTTATTCCAATATTAGTTCAAAAACCCGAAGACATCTCAAGCATAGCCTAAAACAGACAAATATAAGTGAGAACAAGTGTCTCCCTTCAACTTTCATTTGATTATCCACATCCATCTAGGATAAAATTATCAATCCAGGTTCCTTTTCAAATACATCATAAGAAGAGGAAAAAGAAAACAGGATCTTATGTGTTGGCTAGCAGAGCAGAAATTTATGCAAAAAACAACCATTAGTAATATTCAAGTGATCCATCAAAAACATCCAGGAGACATTGTAGCAGTTGTAATCATGATCATATTTATGCTAGTAAGAAATCCTAATAGTTTCACCACAAACAGAGAATTTTTCTACTGTGAAAATCTTTTCAGATCATGCATCACTAGGAAATGATCCAACCAAGAAATATGAAAATTTTAAGATAATCATGACTTTTTCATATTTGGAACTTAAGAAAGAGGGAAGGACAAAGAGAGAATGAACAATTTTATTGACAATTAATATATATTTTATTATGAGCAACTAAAGTTTCAAATCAAGCTAAAATCGATGAACTTAAAAAGATTAGTTAAAATTATAATAAAGTTGTAAGTTTAGGTTTTCTGTAGCCATGCCTTTATTTAATTTCATCATTTGACAGAAAGGAGAGATGTTCTTGGAAAAGTGGCTATAATTGGTATTTGAGTCAGTTTGAGTAAGCTTTTATTGTGAAGGGGCACTTCTGCATGATGATGGTGCTAAAGTGGAACTGATTTAGTGATGATGTCTCTGTAGCCTTGCACTGGTTTCATGTTAAAATTCTGAGTTTGGAGTTGTAACTTCTAGCTATTTTTCCTCCTCAGGCAAAAAAAAAAAAAAGGACTCAGGAACATAAGTTCTGCGTTCCTAATTTTCTCATGTTCATATTATTTGACAAGCCAGAAATCTTCCGTTCCCTTACTCATGCTGAAATTAAAGATTTCAAATATAGGGAGAAGGCCTGTTTAACATCAGATGAACTCTAAAATGGATGTGTAATGGTGGTGGCATGTCATTAACATCTATTTTCAGTAATATGCTTCTAGAAAAAATGACTCTTTACAACTTCCTTTGACAATTACATTCAATTGAAACAGGTTCTACAGCTGGAGAAATTAATACTCGAGAAGAGAGAATGATTTGACCTTTTGGTTAAGAAAAGGAGAAAGGAAGGAAGTACCACAATTAATTCTTTACGTGCTTCTTGAAGCTCATCATTGCTCTGGCGCTCTTTCACAATAAGAGTCTGATTCAAACTTTCTACATCACCCAAATCGTCTATTTTCTGTTCTAGCTCATCATTCATTTCTTTCATCTTTTTCTGTACTGCTGCATCATCCTCATCACCAAGATGCTTCATCACCTGTAATTTTCCTTTAAAGCTCTTCAATTTCCATTTCTAATTTCTGTTTAGCATCCAACTGCTTTTCCAATTGCAGTATCTTATTCAGGGCCTCTTATTTCTCCCTCTGAAAGTGTAGAAATCCCATCAGTAAAAGCAGCATAAATACTAACACAATAAGGCAGTCTAATTGCCAGTGTGTTTTATAATCAGCAGTTTACTTTTTGCTCTTCAACCAGTCTTAAGACATCCTCATCAGCCTTTTTCTGATCCATAGATGCTAATTGAAGTGAATTACTTTATCATCATTCTGGCAAAACAAAAAATATTGTCACTGCTGAGCATAAACAATGAATCGGCCTTTATATAAAGCGCTTTGATAGTCCACGCCAGGTGGTCATTTTCTTCTCTTCATGAAGTTTTTGTCTCTCATGCTCAGTAAGTGCTTCACGTTTATTCAATTGTTTGCTCCAGTAATCAAGTTTCCTTTTCTTAGTCTCCAGTTCTTCATTCAGATTTTCTTGCTCTTCCAAGATTCTGCAAACATTATCACGTGCAAACCGCTGCATCTTTCTTGTTTCTGATCAATAACTCAAAATTACAATGTATCCATCCCGTATATAAAATTGTTGAATTACATACTTAAATTGACATATGGGAAGTTTCGTAATTTTTAACGCTTACTAAACCAGTTAGAAAATTTCAAATTTCAAAGTCAAAGAGCTATTCTAAACTTTTTCTTCTTGTCCTTTTCCTGGTTCAAGTTTTCGTTCAATGGGTCAACAAATAGATCCAACCCAGAGGAATATATACAACAGCTGCACTCCTAATTTCTTTACGGAAAGACATGTTGGAAAAATTGTGATTATGAGCCATTTTGATAGAATAATTCGGGTGGACACCACAATTCGGTTTTGGGAGAAAGACCCAGATATGTGTTCTTTGACATGAGAACTGTGAATTAATGTATTCATATGCTCAAAATGGAAAATATGTAAAAATTGAAACTCAAAGTAAACTCCTTGGTAAGGAGATTTAAAGGTGAAAAGTGAAATAGGAATTTGTTCCATATCACTAAAATTTAAAGTTGGACTTTTGTTTATATATAGAGATGCATTCTTACATGGGTAAGAAAAGTAGAATGGAAGGCTCTTTCTCGAGCGCTCAGGCGCAGGGGAGTGCAAATTCATGACTCGGGATAGGCCAATGCGCGACCTGCGTACATAAATATCGGCCCAAAATCTCGTGGTCCTGAACAAGCCCAAATTTTTTTTTTTTATTTCTAGAAAAATGTGAATTCAACACTCCCATGTGGATGCACACGGCCAGGCCAACGACACGCTCGTGTCGTTGTGTCTGCAATGTGTGCAAAGCAAATCCACACTCGCGTGCAGATTGTGTTCCAGAATGGTTTTTTGAGCTTCATATCTTTTAGAATTTGATCACAATTAATCTAATGTCTCCTCCATCTAGTATAAATAGGTGGTTTTTGCTTGAATTTTTAAAAGTTTTTTTGGAGAGTTTACTTTGATTCTTGTTGAAGAGTTTCTTTCTTTCTTTTCTTCTTCTTCTCAAGTGATAGAGAGTGTGACAAGTTCAAAGTTCGCTGTAAGTAGGTGTTGTGTGTTCAATAACTACTTGGAATCCGTTATATCCTGGAAGACAAACGCCGGTTATCCTTAACACCAGTGTAGGAGGCGAATTTGTCTTAAGAAAACTGTGTGTAATACAGGTCTCAAATAGTTTTTTCATTTCTCTTGTTTTGAATATTGAATTAACAATTCTCCTTTTATTATTGTTATTCTCCTAACAAGACAGACATAGCTATAAAGCAACTAGATTCAACTTGTGTCACATGCCACAACCAACAAGAATCGATTTAGAAAGCTCGCTAAAGGTCATTTTAACATTGCTTTAGAGCTACTTTTGACAAAAGCATCTCCTTGGAAGCCTACGGCCAAAACATCACAACAAGCATAGGTAAAATCTGTTTGGAGCCAAAGCAATCAACAGTGAATACTTTTGCCAAAAGTAGTTGCAATGATAAGCACTATCGCTTAGACACACACACAGGGCAAACCTTCAAGGAAAGCATTGTGCAGTCTTGTCTTTCTCTTCAAGCATCCAACTCAAGTTCATTGTCTTCTCATTGTATTTACACTGGATTTCATCCAAATTTACATTTTTCTGATCAATTTCATTAGCCAGGTTTCCCACAGTAATTTTTTTGCTTTCTGCTGCTTCTTCTTCAATGCTAGAAATTGTTCTCAACTTTCCTTCTCTGCGAAGATACTCACACGAGCACACCAGCCATAAATACTTGACCCAAGATCTGTTTGCTTTCTTTCCAATCTTTTCTACCATGCTTCAAGGTTTCAAATGATTTTTCAAATTCAGTTGCGCTCACAAAACCATTCCAATCTCAGTTAAATTTCACCACAGCCAGTCCAGTTTTCTCATTATCGCTCCAGAAAGTATGAACTTCCAAAGGCTTATACTGAGCAAGCCTTTCCAACCAATACCCTTTATCCTTTGGCTCCATTACTATGTTAACAATTATTTCCATCCATGGCCATACAAAGACATCATCTTGCTGTGGAGTTGGATTGACAGGTTGTGGCAAAACTGGACGTTGACTTTAATCTACTTCATCAACCAGGTCGTTCTGTAAATATATTGCCAATGCAACATGGTTTGCCTTTTGTTTTGCACTCCTGTTTGCAGAACCCTTTCCCACACCTGATGCATGTTGTAGCAACTCCTTGTACTTGTAATCCTGCTTTTTCTTCCCAGAACAGAATGGACAACTTAAAGTGTCATTTACCTTTACTTTATATTTTCCACTCTTCATAGGGCTTGTCCTTGCACTCATGAATCTCTGATTCACTAATGTCAGACTCTTCATCAGAACTATAATCCATCTGAGTGCAAAACAAAAAATACATTTAAGTTTTCTCTTACATATTAAATGTACACGAAATACACCTAACTCCACATCTCTAATTTTCAATACCAATCAGAAATTATTTTCCAATTACACCTCTTAAATACAAAATATGCAGGTATCGTTGTATATCACATCTACGCTCATAACAAGCCAGCCCCCCCACAACTACCAGCAGTAGATAAATTAAAAAAAGAATTTACAATAGGCACAATCAAAACTAAATTCCACCCACGTCTAGATTCTCTAAATTTCCTATAATACAAAACAAAAATATGACATCAACTCTATTTTCGATTCACTTTCCAGTAAAAAACCTCTAAAACGAACAGTGCATGCAAGATAATACTACTCATCCAAATATGTATGGTGCATACCGTAAAATCCACAATCAAATGCTAATAAGACCCAGAATAGTCACCAGAGGCAGCTCATTCCCAAATAAAATCACAAAATATAGAGTAGAAACCAACAGACATTTTAACTTTTCTTCATAAGTTTTACACATTCAAGTCAAAACCCTCGATCAGACTCACTGTTGTCTAATGTAGCTATCAAGCACACAAACAGAGCTTATTTGAAGACAAAAACAGCGATTATAGAGGGAGAGAGAGAGAGAAAACGAGCTTACTCGTGCACTGAAGCACTATTTTCCAGCTGCTTTCTCTTCTCTGTGTTTCCTCTTTGGAATTTGGAGAAGCGAAAATGGTAAGGGTCGAGACTACCCACTGATATTTGCAAGAAGCAATCTGCCGCGTGTTTATCTAATTTTAAATTGACACGCTATCGAATATAATTGGGTCTTATAAGGCACATGGGAGTCGGAGTAGCGTGGACCAGAGTACAGATGATCTTAGCTCTAATGTTTTTATTTTTACTACAAAATAATAACCCGGGTCGTTGTTCTGGTGAATCGGATCAATAGACTTGATTATGTCCGGGTCTGGGTTGGGTTAGCAGTGAACTTTCTCTTCGGCCCACACTGCTCGATTAAGCTCAAGCCCATGGGTCTAACCCAGTACAAGAAACTGATAATAATTACAAATTTGTTGAAATGTAAATGAATAAAAATAAGAAATAATTAAATAATAAACTACAGATATATTAAAATTTTCAATTAATGAGTCCTTAATAATTATTTTAAAACTATCAAATTTAGTCCAACGAAACTTATATAATTCCAAAAAAAATTTTTAAAAAATGTTAATTGTATAATATGACTATTGGAGAATTAAGGACTTGAATTATATTAATAACTTCAAGGTACAAAAAATTCAAACTATAAAGAAAGAAAGAAAAAAACGAAAGGGAAAATGGAGAATAGATTTAAATGAAAAAAAATTTAAAAGGCAAAAGTGATGCTTCACATATATAATTACAAGTCACGACATCTTTGATTTTGGTTTTTATGCAGAGTCAACTTCATAAGTTGATACAGTAAAAAAGAGAAGGAAATGCATGCATTTTTCCTCATGTCATTATGAATACGGGAGTGGACACTGAGTAGGCATACTGTTAAATCTGAACATTTTTTCGAAGTTGAAAAAAATAATAATAAAAGCCACATGAAATTATTTAGGAAATTAAACAAAAAAAAAATGTGAAGATTCAGGATGAAAAAAAGGAAATTCCACATTCTTCCAAGCATGTGCATGGTGGAAGCATAACCAGGGCAATAGGGATGGAGAAGTCAGAGCCAATACTCTTTCTTTTTGAGTTTGTGGATTGAATGCAAATGGCCGTCTTTTTTTCATACAGAAAACTCACAATGAAGAAAAAAAATTATATATACGTATAAGACATTGTCGGGGAGTGAAACAAGTGCAAGAAATTCCAAGGCAACAACTCAAACAATCAGTAAGATTGGACTATCTTTTCATTTGATAGAAATTTACGTTCAAAGAAGGGGTTAATTACTGAATTTTATATTATTTTTTTCTAAATTTTGTTTTGTAATATTAAAACTATTAAATTTTATAAATTTTTTTAAAAAAGTTATCGTACACCAATTTTAAAGAATTGTCTGTCATAAATCTCATTTTCTATAAATTTATTGGATTATAGTAGTATTACAATTCTACTGTTAATTACCTATAGCCATATTTCTTGACGAATTGCTAAAAATTATGGCCATATATAACTAATGATGGAATTGGATGATAATTTTTCAGTAATTTATCAAGAAATATGACTAGAGGTAACTAACAGTGGAGTCGTTATGCTATTATAACCTAATAAATTTGCAAAAAATAAATTTTCCGAATGATAATTTATCAAAATTGGTAGGCGATAATTTTTCTATAATAATTTATAAAAATCAATAATTTTAATATTACAAAATAAAAAATTATAATTTAGATAGAAACAATATAAAATTCAATAACTATATATATAATTAACTCGTCCAGAAAAAAGGTACGAGGTTATTGGACTCCCCGATTTTTTTAAAAGCCATGGAAGTATTAATATAAATCTACAATTATTTTTAACGAGTGAATTCTATTATTTTTAATAAATAAATTCCAATAAAATTTATCGCACGTATATAATTCCACTATATAAAATTTCTAAAAATATCACTTGAATCGTGTCATAGCGGTAAAGGTTTTAATTAATTCATATTACGAAACAAGTGGATTCACACTGAATTCTCTCTATTTAAACAGGTGTTGTTCATAATGATAATCTTGGTTTGAATTTGGGCAAAACGCATTTTGATCCCATCAACATTTCTTTCTCATTATCGCACAACAAATTGTTTTTCACGAGGAAGAGGGACAGTGACTTAATTTAATGAGCTGCCCAAAAGTACAAAAAGTTGACTATTGGTGCACCCGTTTTTGTACATATGTATAGTGTAGGACAAAATGATGAACAAAACGACATTGGATTTGACCCGACGAAGCAAATTTCATTCTCCGGTTAAAGCAACCTCACCCGCCAAACAAAAGTCGTACGTGTTTTAGTTTTTACCCTCCTGCTTCATCCATTCGCTGCATCATTAATTTTTTTTTATAATGTTTATAACTGTAATCCATATAATAGATATAGTTACTCGTTATACTTAATATAAAAGTGTAGTAAAAAAAATCGAATTTAAAACTTCATTCAACTTTTAAAAATAAAAATATCAATTAAATCACTTTTTTATTTAATGCTGCATTATTTTCTATTGTCAAATTACAGAAATATGAGGATACAATAAATGAGAACCTTGGCACGAGAATGGCTGGTAGGCTTTTGTAGAATAGGTTTGCTAGCTAACAATTAACCAAAAACATGCAAAAATACAATTTTGTTAAGGTCACCCCTCATCACTCTTTGTCACCAATTAAGAACATATTCGATGCTATGAGTCTATACAAATTTGCTTTTCAAAAGCACCGTTCATTTATTACTATTATTGCATTTTGTTAATTTCTCTATAAGGGAAGATATGACATAAAGGCTTGATGAGTTATATATATCAACTCCTAATGCTAATAAATTTTAACTAAACCATTACATTAAGATTATATCATTACATTCAATAAATTATAATAATTATAATTATTATCATTACATTTAATAAATTTTTTAGAAGTTAGAAAAAATATTTAATTATATCATTACATTCAATAAATTATAATAATTATAATATATATATATATATATAATCCGATAGCAAATACCTGATAACCCTACTCATATCCATCCTAAAATTCTATTCGAATTACCCATTAAGATTTAAACTGATTCGAATTGAGTGGATACTCACAAAATCCATATCCGCTGCCATCTCTAATATGAATTTCTTCTAACTTTATAACGAGAGATCTCAATGTTTAATAGTATTGGTCTAGTTATCACAATAGTAAAATTTTAAATTCAAATCATCAATGCCCCTTTATACTAAAAAATTAATATTTTTTCTTTCGTGACTCTTTTATCTGTATAGGTAAGCATTGGAGTGTTAAGAATAACTTTTAGTTTAATGTGTCCGCTTTCATTTTCATGGTGATTAAATGGAATCTATGTCAGTGGACTACACATTTGTTTATCTATTTTTGACATAGTGATGATCAACAACTATTTCCAT
>CATIWF010142036.1:0-12541 GCA_949630135.1 Balakata baccata
TATCTAGTCAAATTGTCTACTTAATTAATTTCACTATACCAAATTTCATTTGTTTCTAATTTAATTCTTTTATTTAATTTCATTTTCATTATCTTGTGTCCTTATTTAAATTATAACTAGACAGGTACGACTTCTTCCTATTGCGATAAACCGACCCGTGTCAAGTCTATCTCGTGAATATGTTTACGCCAAAATTCATACGTATGCATGTGTTTCGTGTGAAAGATATTTATAAAATGAATATGTCTAAATGAAATGCGTGTCATAATGCATGTGGGAAAGTCGAGGGTGTTACATATTAAAAGAGAATAAACATTCCAAAGCATAAAACTAATCATGTTACAGCGTGCCTTGACATTATCTCGCTTATTCAATTAACATACCTCAACTTATTGTTTATTAATCAAGTTATCAAGTAAATCTTGTTTTATTAAGTATCAGCCTAGATTCTTATTCCTGGATAGTTCAAATATAGGGTGTCAAATAGGAGCGCTCTCGGAGCTAAAGCTACCTACTCACCATATCACAAGTTAAAAGCACTCTTGGAGCTAAAGCCATTTTAACTGTGTACAATATCATCTCTGTAATAGGATCAAGAATGCTCTCAACTAAAGCCACAATATCATTAATCATATACACGTTGGTACATACCACTCATCCCTTTAATGGTACACCATCTACCCTTAATTAGTCCTCAGATTGAGAAATGAACATTTAATAACATATCTTTCGTTTCCATCTTATTCTCTTGTGCCATAGTCAATATATATAGCATATAATCGTATTCTCAGGCATACTAGGGCCCACAATCATGTAATAATGTAATGCAACCTCTTATATAAGCATATGAGAATGATTGGTATGTTTCAGGCATGTTTACACAACATTAGAAAATTTTCATTTTTGTTATGAACAATGTCTTCACAATCGTGACATAATGGCTTGGGCGTGAAGCATACTAGATCTATGTTCATAGTCATATGACAAAATTAGCTTAGTTGTCATACTGGTTGTGAAAAGAGCTATATGTTAGCCGTAACTGATTTTTACCCAAATTTCCAGCTCTAAACCTTTCATGTATGTGGCTGTTATATGAAATCAACCCCAGCATACTCAAAACTCACAACTTCAATTAATAATTTTAAGGTTCACAACCATGTCCAATAACCAAGCAAACATATGCCTTTTGCAATAAATGCATAACTATCACATATATGCCTAACTGATGATCTATACATGTCAACACACTTAAGTTAACTTCCCTACCCTTTAATCTTGCCAATTCATGTTCCCACAACTCATTAAAAAGCATGACTTATCATATAAGCATGCTCCAACCATTCCATGTTACTCTAGTCATCATTTATGCACACAATTCGAACAATCAACACACATCATGTACTAAGGCGAACAAAAATAAATATATGTACAAACCTCAAAAAGCTTCACAAAAAATCCAAGCTAAGAAGCTTATCTACCCTCCTTATTAGTTACCTTCCTCTTCCCCTTGTTTTCTTATAATAAACATAACTTTATATCAAGTTCTAAGTCTATGGAAATATGACAAAATGTAAATCTAACCCCATGCTCCTAAATGAATATTGTTATGCATGATTCTAACTCAACCCTATAGTTTCTTGCACTTGATAACTTCAAAGAACACTTATCCACAAGAGATCTTAACACCCTTCTTCTGAACAAACCCAACTTTCATGGTTCTTCATCTAACCATAACAAACTCACCAAACAACTTTATAATCATAGTAAAGAGTTGAGATATCATGTTTTCTTAACTCTTGAAGGCAGAAAACATCTTGAATCATGAAAGAAACTGAGCTTCCTCCTTGCCCCAACTTTCTCTCTTCTCTGACTCTTCTCTTTGTTGTAAATCCTTTAAGTTTTACCCAAATCTTAGTTTTAATCTTTGTTTTGGTGCTAGATCACTCAAAAACTCATAGGGAAATACATAAATATTATTTTTGGGTGTGGAGAGATATGTCTAAGGGTTTAAGGGGTGAAATGGTGGAGTAAAATAATGAATAAACGTGCAAAAACCTTTTATGCTAAAGGCTTCACGGGCGTGAAGGTCTTATGTCATGGGCGTGACATGGTCCTGCTCAGGATGCACTTGTCCTAGTAGAGATATGCCCAAAATCGGGCGATTCCTGGTTGTGACATCATATGTCCCGATCAGAACATAAATCCAATAGCCAATCCCGATCGCAAGCTTGACCTTACCACTCGTGACAACAATAACCTTCGTCTCGCTAGAGAGTATACCATTCTTGAGTAGGATGTTGTTTGGACCAGGCCTTCTCTCTCCCTTTTGGATCCAATCCAAAAGCCTATTTTAATTTCTCTATGTACCTTCAATGCGTGTAACCCATTAGATTTCTGGTTATGTTAGCCACTCAGATCAACACCTGATCTCGAGCAAGTCATGAGCGATATCTAGCAATGCATCATGACCCTCAATTAACTAGAAAGTCAGTGATCTGACTACAAACATTTCCCATAGACAATATATATGCAATTTGTCCTTTCACCTTCTTATACCCCACTTAGTTTAGAGCATAGACTCTATGTCAACTTCTATTAGATTAACTACATCACATCTAGTCCAAGCGATGTTAGATCTTGTCTTTTAGACTCATTACTCTTACAGATATATCATTGAAGACTATCTTCATGATTTTTCCACTTTGGTTAAAGATTCCTGAGTAATGATCTTGATAGAAAGTCGTGGGGTGTATTCTCCTTCTATTAGGAGAAATGAATCATTTGTTGACTACTCAACTATCTTTGAATACCTCAAACTATATCCAATCACCACCTTATGAGCAATCTCTCCTGAGACAATAAGAAATGGAGTCAAAGTACATGATCAATATTTAAGAAAACTTTGAGCACCTCAAGTCTAATGATACTTGCACCATTGCTATAATGAGACTATCACTGACATAGAATAGAAGATCCATATGATGGTCTCATAATAGGTCATCCAATGAACTTGACTACTCTAGTAAGCATCCATATGTTAACTCTAGACAACTCATGTCTACATATTATAAGATCTACTACTTGATTCAATCAAGTAGTATAATATTTGCTAATCTATCCAAATCAATAATGTCCAGTCTTATTAATCCTATAACTAGAGACAATTTAGATATAACCATAATTTCACATGATAGGCGTCTCAATATCATAATCCCATCATAATTTCCTTCATGCTTATATTAGGGACATAATTAATTCATTTAAGATCCAATCAATTTGGAATATAAATGAACATTAATAAATGAAAATGAATATTAATAAATGAACATTTAAGATCCTTCATGCAATCGTTTCATGCTTGGAACTTTTCCAATTGATTATACCATTATTAAGTGTGAATGCATAACCTGATTGGGATTTTAATTTATCCCTATCAGTTTGAAAGCTGACATCTGTATGCTCGCTTATCTCAATGTTTCCATCTCCATAAACCAAGAATAAGTCCTTAGTCCTTCTCAAGTACTTAAGGATATTCTTGACAGCCACTTAATAACCCTTACTAGGGTCTGACTAGTATCTGCTCGTGACACTTAGAGTATATGATACATCGGGTCTAGTACATATCATAGAGTATATAGGTGATTCTATAGCCAAAGCATATGAGATCAAACTCATACTAGTCCTCTCGTTTTGTGTTTTTGGACATATAGATTTTGAAAGAGCAATCCCATGTGTCATGGGAATGAACCCTTTCTTAGACTGCTCCATGCTAAATCTTCTTAGCATCTTGTCTATATATATAGACTGAGAAAGACCAACCAACCTTTTAGATCTATCTCTATATATCTTTATCCTTAAGATATAGGTTGCATCTTTAAGGTCTTTCATGGAGAAATTCTTGGAAAACCAAATTTTAACGGTTTGAAGGACTGAGACATCGTTTCCTATAATAAGTATGTCATCCACATACAATATAAGGAAAACAATTGCACTTCCACTAACCTTTTTATATACACAAGCTTCATCTAGATTTTGTGAGAAACTAAACTCTTTGATTGTCTTATAAAATTGGATGTTCCAACTCCTGGAAGCTTGCTTCAATCCATAAATGGATCTTTGAAGCTTGCATGCCTTTTCACCATCTTTAGATGTAAAGCCCTCTGGTTGTTTCATGCACACATCTCGATAAGGTTTTTATTTAGGAAAGTCATCTTCACATCTATTTGTCATATCTCATAGTCATAATGAGCAACAATGGCTAGGAGTATTCTAATTTAAGCATAATTGTTGGATTAAGAATCTCATCATAGTCAATTCCTTGCCTTTAACGATAACCTTTAGCTACTAACCTACCTTTATGAGTAACCATATTACCCTCCATGTCGATCTTCTTCTTAAAGACCTATTTGCACCCTATAGGCTTTATTCCCTTAGGTAGGTCAACTAAGGTCCATACCTAGTTTTCATACATGAAATCCATTTTTTATTACATGGCCTTTAGCCACTTATCAGATTCTGAACTCTTCAAAACTTCTTTATAGCTAGCAGGCTCATCATCCTCTATGAGCAAGATATCATTTTGATCACTTATGAGAAATCCATATCTCTCAAGAGCAGAACGTATCCTACTAGATCTATGAAGATCTTGTGTATCAGAAAGTGTAGCTGTTATTTCATCTCCATGAATAACATGTTCAAATTCTTACAGTTGATCTATGTCTGCTAGAGCATCTTGAACTTCTTCAAGTTCTACCTTGCTCCCACTATCTCCTTTAAGAAGAAACTTTTTTTTCCAAGAAGGTAGTATGCTTTGAAATAAACATCTTTTGTTCTAAAGGATTGTATAATTGATATTCAACTGTTTCTTTAGGATATCCTACAAATAGAAATCAATCAAATTTAGCTTCAAGCTTGTCCAAGGTTGTCCCCCTCATATAAGCTGGACAACCCCACACTTTCATGTGAGAAAGTATAGGCTTCTTGCCTTTCCATATCTCATATGGAGTAGTATCAAATGTCTTAGAAGGGACTCTATTTAATAAATAAATAGCAGTCATCAATGCATAACCCTAAAAGGACTAAGGGAGTTCTGTTAAGCTTATCATCAACCTCATCATGTCTAACAGGGTTCAGTTTCTCCTTTCAACCATACCATTGTGTTGTGGCGTGAAGGGTGGAGTCCGCTGGGATAAAATTTCATTATCCCTAATATAAAATTGAAACTCCTGACTTAAGTATTCACTGTCTCAATCGGGTCTAAGTGATTTAATACTCCTACTAAGTTGTTTCTCTACTTTATGTCTGAACTCTTTGAATTTTTCAAATGCATCGGACTTGTATCTCATAAGATATACATAACCAAATCGTGAATGGTCATTGATAAAGGTAATGAAGTAGGGATAGCCTCCTTTAGCATACATAGACATTGAGCCACATATATCTGAATGTATTAGGTCTACTAGTCCAGTAGCACGTTCACCATTTATATTAAAAAGTGATTTTGTCATTTTACCTAATAAGCAAGATTCATGTGTGTCATATGATTCATAATCAAATGACCCTAAAGTATCATTTTTATATTGCCTAGTCATGCACCTCTAACTTACATAGCCAAGACAACAATTCCATAAATAAGACGATTTTGGTTTATCCATTTTAATCCTTTTATAATTATTATCGATATTGAAGATAGAACTAGACATTTCAAGAACATAAATTCTATTAGAACCAGACATTTCAAGAACATAAATTCTATTATAAAGAATTCCAGTTTCATAAAGAATATCATTTAACAGTATATAGCAATCATTGCCACTAATAGTTAAAGTAAATTTATTTCTGTTCAAAGCAGAAACAGAAATAATATTCTTAGTTAAAGCAAGAACATAAAAGCAATTGTCTAATTCTATTACAAGCCCACTAAGGAGTGTCAATACATAAGTTCTCATAACTAATGCAACAACTCTTGCTCCATTGCCCATGCGTAGGTCTGACCTCCCTTCTTGAGCTATCTACTGTTTCTTAGGTCTTGCATATTAATATATATATATATATATATATATATATATATATATGTGAGCCACATCCAATATACAATACCCATATGTTATTACTAGCAACAATATTAACTTCAATAATGAATATACCTGAAGTAGATGGGGTATCTAATGCCTTCTTCAAGGACTCCTTATAGGCCTTGTAGTTCCTTTTCCAATGGCCATCTTTACTATAGTGGAAGCAAGTCTCTTTTGAAGCAGTATCTTTTGCCTTCTTGGCAAAGCCTCCCTTAGGCTTTGTGGACTTTTTCTTTTTTTTTTCTTTTTCTTCGAACTAGAAGAATCCACTAGCATCATAGCCTTACTTTCCTTTTAAATAGAAGACTTAGCTGTCTTAAGCATATTGATAAGCTCGGGCATCGTAGATATAATCTTATTCATCCTATAGTTAAGCACAAATTATGCATAACTATCGAGCAAGTTGGTTAATATTAAGTCTATACTTAATTCATGGCCATTATGAAGCCCAAAAAACCTAGTCTCTTAATATACCCATTCATCTTCAGTACATATTACACTGGAGATGTCCTCTCAACCATTTTGGAGCAGAAAAGCAACTTGGAGATCTCAAACCTTTCAGATTTCGCTTTCTCATCAAAAAACTCCCTAATATGGTAAACTATGGTATTTGCATCCATAGCCTCATGCTACTTCTGAAGCTCCGGTGATATAGTGGCAATCATAACACAGCCTGCCAACTCACTATCATCTAGATGCTTCTTGTATACCAAATGATCATCATCACTAGCATCAGCAACAGGTGGGGAGGGTTGCACTTTATCTAGGACATATACTATCTTTTCACCTATGAGAACTATTATTAAGTTTCTCAGCTAGTCCAAGAAGTTTGGCCCAGTCAACTTGTTTGACTCCAAAAATGAACATAGATTCATATTCGAAGACATGATGAAGATTCTAGCAACCTAGATGTAAAATAGATCAGGTTAGATAATGTATATGAATGCATGATATTAGGTCTTTAATAAAATGTATTATGGCTCCCACTATTTTATTGCGAACCTGTAGCCCTCATTATGAACTTGAGAGAACCCGTTATAAGTTCTTCTAGTAGGTCGGTATCCAATTCCAACTTTAGAAAAACCTTGAGTTAGCTCAACGAGCCTTCTTAGGTCAAATTGGTAGGTATCTGATCCATACCAATTGCATTTTACATGCAACTAGCGAATTATGCTATCAACTAATTTATGTGTTCATAAATCATTGAGCTATCAACTCTTGATATGTGTACATCTCATATACACTTACCCAACACCGCCTCCAATTTACATTAACTTTGAGTTAGCTCAACAAATCAACAAAATCTGTTAAGATCAACCCATTAATCATGAAATCATATTTCAATGGTTCAAACACATTCTTATAGAGTGGACTTGAGTCAGCTCAACAACCTAGTATCTAGAAGAACTCTGGTTCTCTCCATATTAATGGAAGGTGTTAGTCTTATTTATTATTTATTTGAGGGATTTATTAATTTAGTCTCATCATACTATGATATGTTAAACATACATCCAAATATAGACATATATTCAATAGTTAGAATAAATATATGTCATAATTATGGACAATCTAACATCAATCCCTCGAGCCATGAAATGATTGACTAGGTCTAACCTAGGTAGATACATGAATTACAATCCAGAAAAATATAGAAATCAAATTCCTAATTTTCTAAGTCTTCTTGTAAATTGTTCCAACCCCTTTTGATTCTTACTCCTTGCATCTTTTTCTATCTTAGTCATATGTGATCTAATTACATAATTCAAAGTAGAAACCTTAATTTACATTTGAGGGGAGTGAGATGAGAAGAAAAATACAAATAGAAGAAAATTCTTAGGTAGACCGGGTCTACCACATCATCTGCAGACTAACCCAATTATACAATAATATGCATTTAATTATTTTATTTTCATTGATTGATGTGAAAATGATAATAAAATAATTAAATGTAAGTCATTGTATGATTGACTAGGTCTAATAGACCATATCTACCTAAAACTTTTTCATACAAAAGAGAAAGAAAATGAAAGGTAAGGATACACATTCCCTATTTACCAATTACAAAAATTAAAATTCATGCATGAACAATCATATTAGTCTAGTCCATATTCATCCATCATGCCATCATACACCCTTAACAAGCACTCTCTAATGGAAAATTAGGTAATCTAGAAAATTGAATTTTTTTATTCCAATTTTGGCCATATCATATTTCCATTCTTTAATCCCATTAAATAATAATATGATTTATTAGAAACATTTTCTAATATGGTAATTGTGTTAATTAGGCAATTAATTGACCAAATCAATTATTACCTAATTTGATTAATTAACTTAACTCCTAATTTATATGTAATTTCTATTTTGGATTTATTACCATAATCTCACTATTAATTAAATCCAATATTTTAGAAATTAATTCCAAATCAATTTACCATAATTTTGATACCAAATAATTAAACAATTTAATTATTTCACATATGTCTTAATCTAGTTACACTACAATTAATTTAATCCCAAATCGAATCGAATTTGAAATTCCCAAAAATTCCAGAAAATATATCATCTATCGAGGTATCTATAGGTCAGCTCAAACCAATCTGAAGTACAATCTTGGACTAGCGAACGAACCACAAAATACCCAGACCAAATTAATCAATTTCTAGAATTAAATAGAACCAAAAGAAATTAAATTAACAAACTGACATATTTTGAAAAATATCAAAACCAATTCATAGAATCATATTTTATGAATTAAATATGCTAGAAATAAGAAATTACAAAATAAAATCTAACACTGATGTCCCAGTCAGGAAATCTTTTCCGGTTGCGACTTCTGTGTTTTCCAAAAATTTTGAAACTATTTCAAAATGTTGTTCAATCTGTCCAAAACTAATGTTCCCAACATGTTTCCAGGTTCATTTGTTTATCAAATAAACAACCATTATAGAATAAATGATGGAATTAAAGAGTTAATCATTTTAAACCATTTAAAATCCTAATGTGGCAATTAAAACACAATTCCATTCATTTAACTATACAAATCAAATTTATATCAAGACATTCACATCCATTAATCCTAAATCATTACATGAAGAGGTTAATGACAATGAATACAAAATCGGCTAGTTTAAATCTCATTAAGACGGTGTTTGGTTCAGCTTTTTAAGGCAGCTGTTAGCTGTTTGATACCCAACAATTGTTCTAGAGATATTTGGTAAAATATTTCAAATAGCAGTTGTTAACGACTTTAGCCTCAAACAACAACTGTTTGAAAAAAACTCAATTTTTGAGCTTTTTCTAAACAGCTGCAGCTTTTTCTAGTAAAAAAACAAATACATCCTTCTTAAAAATTGACAATATTATTTATTTTAATATTCATTATCACTAATACACATTCATATTCCACCATTTAATCAGCATTCTTTAATTATATAAGAGAAAGTATATTAAATTAATTAATTATATTTATAAATTATATAATATAAATTTCTAAAAAATTTTATTATAATTATTATATTTTATTATTAAAATAAATAATTGTATAAAAATAATCATTTTGTTTTTTTGTTTATTCATACATCATAAAGAATATATTTTGTATTATATAAATAATGTCCTTATTGATAATTTTATATTTTTTATACGGTAACAGCTTAACTAGTTTTATTAAACACTAGCACAAATCAGCTATCAACTGTACTCAACAGTTAAACCGAATAAGGCCTAAAATTAAGAACCGTAAAATTCAGTTTTCATGTAATCACATTGTTCCTTCAAATTAAAATCAAAAATAAAAATCATAGGGTGGCTCTGATACCACTATTGGGATTTGTAATCATGCATATCACATATTCAATGTAGTGGAAATTAAAATTTTACAAACCTAATAATAGAAATCACCCTATGAATGATTAACCAAAACAAAATTTGAAAAAGATTATCTTACGATCAAAGCTTTTGTTCTTTAGTTCGCCTTATCGGGTTGTTACAAACCACAGTAATCCCTACTTGGATTACCTCTAATGGAAGTCCACACGAAGGATACGAAGAAGAAAACCCTAAGGTTATGGGTTTTGCACAATCCCTTCTCCTAGCATGGAAGAATGTAATAGAGGTGAAGGAAGAACAAAAACTACTTTTGTTCTTTGAAGTGCAGTCGCTCTTTAGGTCAGAAAAATGACTATTTATAGTTCTTGATCATTTAGGGTCCGGAATTCTCACTCATACAATTCCAATCTAATTAGATTTTCTTATTTGACGTTGATCCCGCTTGGAGTGACATGTCCCTATCGGAATATGCCCAAAATTGAGCGGTTCCTGATCGTGACATCACAAGTCTTGATCGGGACATAGATCCAGTAGCCAATCCCAATCGCTGCTATGATGTATGTGATACATAAAAGAAACCCAACATTCTCATTAACAATGAGATGGTAGAAATTATTCTCTTTAGATATTAAATTTAAGTCCTGAATATGAAATACCTTTAAATTTTTTTTTTTATAAGCAAATAATTTTATTAATAATTTGAGAGAAAAAAACTATCTTAAATGAGAATTAAGATTGTGAAAAAATTCTTCTCTATAACTAAACCTTGAGAGAAAACAATTGCTAATATTCAGATTAATTGAAAAATAAACGCGAGAATTGCTCATGATTTGAAATAATTAACCAAGTATTTAATTCGTTGATTAAAAAATACTTTTGTATTGGGAGAGTTATACGCTCATATGGTTTTAGTAAATCAAAGCAGTGATACTGGGTATTATAATATCGAGACTTTGAGATTTAGAACTAAGTAATGATTTAAAGGAAAATAGCGAACCCAAATGACAAGTAAAAATACTTTGAATATTTGATTCAAATATTTCATTATAATTAGATGGCACAGAATATTAACTAAAATTAATCTAAAAAGATTATTTAAATAACATAAATAAGAGATAAAGGATTTGTGGTGTAGGGGCAAAATCACATCTGAATAAATATGATGATAACTCTCTGTAATACTCCTAATTATATATTACCAATATTCAAGAATGAAATCAAGGATATTAGAAGAAGAAAAAAATATATTATCCTGTTTGCTAGTGTTGGAAAAAATTGTGATTATGAGCCATTTTGAGAGGATTATTCGGGTGGGTCCCACAATTCGGTTTTGGAAAAAAGACCCGGATATATATTCCTTGACATGATGACTATGAATTAATGTATTCATATGCTCAAAATGGAAAATGTGTGAATAGAAAGTGAAGCTCAAAGTAAGCTCCTTGGTAAGAAGATTTAAAGGTGAAAAATGAGTGGGAGTTTGTCCCACATCACTAAGAATAGAAGTTGGACTTGTGTTTATATATAGAGATGCATTCCTACATGGGTAAGAAAAGTAGAATGGAAGGCTCTCTCCCACACACTCAGGCGCAAGGGGGTGCAAATCCATGGGCCGGGATGGGCCAATGCGTGGGTGCACGACCTACATACACGAATGTCGGCCCAAAATCTTGTGGTCCTGAACAAGCCCAATTTTTACAAATTATTTTTTTAATTTCTGAAAAATTTGGCAACACTTCCGTGTTGATTCATAAGGCATGCAGTCTGCCATGACCGTGTGGATCCACACGGTCGTGTGGATTTGACACTCCCGTGTGGATCCACACAGCTAGGCCACTGACACGCCCGTTTGGATCCACACAGTCATGTCGTTGTGTCTACAGGGTGAGCTACGCCCGTGTGGATTCTGTTCCAGAATTGACTTTTGAGCTTCATGCCTTTTGGAATGTAAATTTCTAATGTTTCGAAGATTAATTTCACCATTATTTGAGAGTTACAAAGGCATTATTGACAGCCTTTAAAGGAAATTAATCACAATTAATCCCATGTCTCCTCTATCTAGTATAAATAGGTGGTTTAGGCTTGAATTTTAAAGTGTTAATGAAGAGTATACTTTGATTGTTCTTCAAGTGTTTCTATCTTTCTTCTCTTTCTTCTTCTCAAGTGAGAGAGGGTGTGATAAGTTAAAGTTCACTGTAAGTAGGTGTTGTGTGTTCAACAACTACTTGGAAACTGTTGTATCCTGGGAGACAAACGATGGTTATCCTAAACACCTGTGTAGGAGGCGAATTTGTCTTAAGGAAAATGTGTGCTACACAGGCCTCAGATTGGTTTTCCATTTTCTACTGTTTTCCAGTAATCCAAGGCTAGATCACTGGAAAGGAATTGTAAGAGTACTTAGGTACTTATGGTATACTCGTAATTATAGACTGTATTATACCAGATATCTAGCTGTACTAGAAGGTTACAGTGATGCTAATTGGATTTCTGATATAAAAGATTCAAAATCCACTAGTGGTTATGTATTTACACTAGCTGGTGCAGCTGTGGCTTGGAAATCTTCTAAACAAACTGTTATAGCCAGATCCATGATGGAATATGAGTTTATTGCATTAGACAAATGTGCTGAAGAAGCT